>CM034542.1:50972955-51103157 GCA_020002185.1 Paraescarpia echinospica
TGTGATTTTATGTGTATGAATGCATACTGTACACAATGACTGTGATTTTATGTGTATGAATGCATACTGTATACAATGATTGTGTTTTATGTGTATGAATGCATACTGTATACAATGATTGTGTTTTATGTGTATGAATGCATACTGTACATAATGAATGTGATTTTATGTGTATGAATGCATACTGTACACAATGACTGTGATTTTATGTGTATGAATGCATACTGTATACAATGATTGTGTTTTATGTGTATGAATGCATACTGTATACAATGATTGTGTTTTATGTGTATGAATGCTTACTGTACATAATGATTGTGTTTTTATGTGTATGAATGCATACTGTATACAATGACTATGTTTTTATGTGTATGAATGCTTACTGTACACAATGACTGTGTTTTTATGTGTATGAATGCTTACTGTACATAATGACTGTGTTTTTATGTGTATGAATGCATACTGTACATAATGACTGTGTTTTTATGTATATGAATGCATACTGTACATAATGACTGTGTTTTTGGATCCAAAAACTATTCTTTTTTGTTCCGTATGTTTTCAGACAGCTGAGAATTGAATTATTTTAGGCATCCAAATAGATAGAGTTATTACAGAAGTTCTAAAACTTCTCATCAGTTGAGTTTGCCCATCAGGAATCAAGTTCAAGGATGTTCTATGTTGTAATGTACGAAGGAAGTAGTAAGTAAAGCCAGTTTAATAATAGAATCTATCCTTTTTAGAAGTCATAAATAAGTGACTCTGACTGTCTGATCAGGTTACTTTTGAAACCGTGACCAGCTAATCAACAACAATATAAATATTTTATTATTACAAAAATTAATCTTTTAAATATGTCACTAATTGTGTAGAAATTAGGGCATATAATTAGCATAAACACTAATAGCTAATAATGGCCTCCTATGATCTGAAATTGCTTGCATCAGCCAAACAAACACTACATTACAACACAAAAATAGTTTTAGGAAGCTGTTTTTTTTAGTGATATTCGATGACAATGATGGCCATTGTACTGAGTTTAATGACTGCATAAGCTTGTGGTGAAACTCTGCCACTTGGTTGGAACTTGGAACAGAACAAAGCTACCATGCACTGCCTGAAATCTGCCATAACAATCAAGAAACAAGTAGAGAGCACAACAGAAGGTTAATGCGTTTTAATCACACCCTCTTCTCCCTAGAGGGGGGACTTTGGAATAATAACAGATGTCCACCATCTTCCCCTTCCTACACACTTAGGGTGGAACAATGAGGGTATGAGTTGGCCCCACTAAGTACTCCTGCAGGGCTGTCGGTCGTAACAAGGGGTGGGGCGCAAACAAAGGAACACCTGCCCAATAATCAGCTGAGTTGCCCAGCAACAAACTGACCAATCAGCTGCTGGCTCAGCGTCATTCATGCTTGTATCCAGTCAGTCGAACTTAATATAGAAATTACCGTTATCGGGTTATCGGACGGCAGCTATCAATATCGTCACCTAAATTCACGACAGCCGCAAAATCGCAACAAAACATGTGATGAATACGGTGAATTCGCTGGAGGATAAAATCTGGCATTCCAATCAAATGCTTTGGGAGTTAACGGTGGGTTATTTTTGTTCTGGAGGAAGGACAATGGCACATCCAGATGGCCAGTTGAAGAGGCGGTTCAGTGATTACATTGAGGCTAAAGTTGATCGGATTTACATGGGTAGAATCAAGGACAGAAAGAATCAGCTGATGCAGGGAATGAATGGGGTGAAAGAGACGTTATCACCAGCCACAACAGGAAAGAGGCACTTAACTGGGAAAAAAAATGGATAGTGATACGGCTTGAAAGAAGCAGAAATACGGCCTTTGAAGAGCTACGAGGAAAAATTTACTTGAATGAAATTGAGTAGAAATGAGTTACGGAATAAACGAGGCATCTAGAGAGAAAGATGGGAAAAGGGATGGAATAAGAGGCCAAAGGTCAGAAGGATATGTATTGAAGGCACGGGTGTTGTCATGAGGATGACTGCTGATCTGGGCCCAAGATAGAAGATGGAAAGATAATGTATTCATGAATGATATGAGGTGCAGGTACAGAGTGGAACAAGATAAAATGGTCCTCAGCAATAGAGGTCTTTGCCTAGCAGTCACACAGATATAGCGGAGTTAAGAATATGTTCATTTATTTATAAAATTATTTACATAGGAATACCTGAATGTGGCATACCTGCAAGACAGGTAACAATCTCTCTCTCCCTATGGAGGGGGGATTTGGGGGCTGCTGAAAAAACCAGGGGGTAATAATTTAGAGGCTACTGAAAGAAAAAAACTGGATATATCGGTACAATTATTAGTATACAAAGAAATAGCTACACACAAATTGAAATTGGAACACGAAATAATAATGACTTATAAAATAAATAATTATTGTATAAGATTTACATGTAACTGCACATATATAAATGTCCTAAAATTGTAATGCTATCGTAATCATTACAGGAACAATATTTGATCAATGTTCACCTAACAATAAAATTGAAAACAACATGATTATAATCATATATCACTTGCATTGAGTCTCTCTAGCACAACCATTAAAACTGTTGTAGCGTAATGATTGGTCCAGTTTCCATGGTATATTCCATGGAGTCTGCGCACAACGTGTATTGTATCGTTGAATGGGATATGGGAGCTAGGCGTGAAATATGAGGGGGTGAATTCTGTTAATGTGAGAATGACTGCGAAGAAGACAAGGAACATCTGATGCTGTACTGGTTCAACCCGATTCCAGCACCGACACACGACCGAACACTGCTTAATAAGCAGATTCACAGCGTGAGTGAATGCCACAGAGCTGATGCTTGGAATACAGGTGGTTTATTGTATGGGAAGGGTTTAATTACACCTCTTGCTTCAACTCAGACAATTGTATAACAATGGTATTGTCCCAAGACAAAGGCCCTCCCTTTGTACCTGCTGCAACGGTCGTGCTTGGGTGACCATGGGGACACACAGACAGATATTAGATGGTGTCTGTCACTACAGTGATGTCATTGTGGCGGGTGTCCGAATACATATGCAGTGTTTCTGCCATCAGGGTAAAAGGGTAAAATTACGTACCCAAAACAAATTCTAGGGTACAGATATGTACCCAAAATAAATACAGATTTTAAAATTTTGTTTAATATTCTGTGCAATGAAACTCATACTTGATGACGTTTTTAAAGGTGAAGAATGAGCCCGTGCCAACACGTTTATGCTAGCTATTCTGTGATTGGCTAAACGTGGTATTCACTGCGGGATTGAAGCCTTCACCTCAGGATAGAACATGGCGTACCGGTATATTGGTAGGCTTACTGTAAAGAATACGGTGTGAAGTCGTGGCTGTACATTTTTCGCGATGTTTTCGAGTATTCATTGTTTCTTGGTGAAGAAAAATAACCCAACAAGATACCATACTACAGTTTACAATTTTCCTGCTGACTGTTACATTTATTATTCATTCTCCTACGAAACATGGAAATGATCACCATGAGCCGGGCGGGATTTCATGGTGCGGTATCCGAATACATACGGTATCTGAATACATACGGTATCCGAAGACATACGGTATCCGAATACATACGGTATCCGAATACATACCGTATCTGAATACATATGGTATCTGAATACATACGGTATCCGAACACATACCGTATCTGAATACATACGGTATCCGAACACATACCGTCATTACAGTATTCTAACATTATTTAACAAGACATTCATAGATACTGCGCTGCAGATGGCAAGCGAACAAGGAAACCCTTGTTTTATTGAGAGTCAACATTTTTCTATTCATGTATAACCCCTCCTATTAGAATCTGTCAATTTAATTTTTCGACATATTCACACGTTGGCATTGACACAATCAGTAGTTAATTTATTTCATTTATTTATTGTTTTCTGGGAGAATAAGTACATTCTCATATCCAACCTAAACACTTCTTTCAATTATGGTACTCCAGTTCTATTGTCTATTTTAAGTTAAAAGAAAACATTTCCATAGACATCTTAATTTAAAAACACTAATTTTTTTAGGAAACTCCAGTAATTCATCAACAGTGATTTATGACTTCATTGACATTGAGATTGGTTCGAATACAGAGTACGTAGATTTATGGGGATACTTTGTTGGGAGGGAAGATATGTACATGAGAGATGGCCTACATCTAAGTGGAAAGGGGGCAGCAGTTTTCTCAGAGAATTTGCTGCAATCTGTTGACAGTGGGACAGGCTGCATCTATTTAAACTAGATTCGCAGGGGGGATTCACAGAGAAGCCTGAAACTGGAGGCATAGATAAAGACAGCAGAAATAAATCGGCAAAGAACAGCCTGGAAAACTGTTCTGAATCAGGATATAAATGCATTTGTTTAAATGCAAGGAGCATAGTAAACAAAAGAAGTGAACTAAACATTATGGTAGAAGATATTGACCCTCACATAATAGGTATAACCGAATCGTGGGCCACCACTGATATATCAGATGCCGAATTGGGACTAACAGGATATGTAATGTTTAGGAAAGATAGAATAGGAAGAAAGGGAGGTGGAGTTATTTTATATATTAAAGAATCTATCCAGGCTTATGAAATAAAATTAGAAAGAGAAGCAGATTGCGAAGAAGCTGTTTGGTGTAACATAGTTACAGGAAACTCAACGTTAACAGTTGGGTTAGTTTATCGAAGTCCAAACATAAGCATAGAAGAGAATGAAAAAATACAAAACGCTATAAGGGAAGTAAGCAAACGGAACTGTATTATTATGGGGGACTTTAACCATGGGCATATACAATGGAAATCTCTACAGAGTATGGGGAGTGAGGACCACAAGTTTTTAGTTTTAGTACAAGATAGTTTCCTTTCTCAACATGTGCTAGAACCAACCAGGGGAGAGAATGTGTTAGACTTAGTTTTGTCCTCACAGAAAGAATTAGTTGACAATGTCAAGATATGTGAGCCACTGGGGAGTAGTGATCACAACCAGATACATTTTACCATCAAAGTAAAATCAGAAAGGAATAGTAAAAAGCAGTATAGGAGAAATTTCCACAAAGGAAATATTTAGCAAAGATAGACTGGAATAACACACTGAAGAATAAGACAGCAACCGAATGCTGGAATATCTTAAATAGTGAAATTAAGTGCATAGTCGATAAATTTGTACCTTTCAAAAAACAAGGGAAACGGTCTAAAAAGAAACACTTATCGAAAGAAGCCATTAGAAAAATTAAGTATAAACAAATGATGTGGAAGTCATATAGATGTACTGGAAATGATGAAGACTACAACATTTATAAAGAAGCACTTAATCAAGCTACAGCTGAAATTAGAAATTCAAAGAGAAGCTATGAAAAAAATTAGCTAGTAATATAAAACATGACAGTAAGAGTTTTTATGCGTATATTCGAAGCAAACAGAAAGTTCAGGATAAGGTCGGTCCTCTAGAAGATAGTGCTGGAAATACAATATCAGAGGGATTCTTAATGGCAGAAGACCTGAATGAGTATTTTAGTTCAGTGTTTACCAGGGAAGATATTAGTTCACTGCCAGTACCAGAGGCTAAGTTCAAGGGGGCAGATTCAGACTATTTAGGACAGTTAGTTGTAACCTCGGAAATGGTAGCTAAGAAAATAAGGGCTATGAAGGATAATAAATCACCTGGAGTGGACGGGATTCCGCCCAAACTACTATTGGAAATTGTAGAACAAATTAGCGTACCGCTTGCAACAGTTTTCAATTTGTCATTAGAAGAGGGAGTGGTTCCTTTAGAATGGAAAGAGGCAAACATTATACCGTTATTTAAAAAAGGTTCGAGAAACAAGTCGGAGAACTATAGACCATTGAGTTTAACATCAGTGATTTGCAAATTATTAGAAAGACTAATTAAAGATCACATGGTGGATTTTCTTGTTAAACATAACTTGATAAACCCATCTCAACATGGGTTTTTAAAAGCGAGGTCATGCTTAACAAATATGTTATGTTTTTTGGAAGACATCACTAGGTGGGTAGATGAGGGATCACCAGTAGATATCATCTATTTAGATTTTCAAAAAGCTTTCGACAAAGTACCACATCAAAGATTACTCCTTAAGCTTAAAGGCCCATGGCATAGGAAATGGTATAATAAACTGGATAGAAAAATGGCTGAATGACAGAAGACAACGTGTAGTAGTTGATGGGGAGGCTTCAAACTGGAAATCGGTATTGAGTGGGGTACCACAGGGATCAGTACTAGGACCTATATTATTCTTAATATATATCAACGATTTGGACGATGATATAACAAGCAAGGTGTTAAAATTTGCGGATGATACAAAAGTGTTTAGAAGGATTAAAAGTGATGGAGACAGACAGCATTTACAAGATGATCTTGATAGGTTGATCAAATGGTCTGAAAAGTGGCAAATGCTGTTCAATTTTGGGAAATGTAAATGCCTCCACACAGGTCATGGGAATGAAGAGGTAAAATATAAAATGGGGGGTACTGTTCTAAGTACTACTGTAAAAGAAAAGGACTTAGGGTTAACCATTAGTGCTGATATGAAGGTTTCGAGCAGTGCGGAATTGCAGCGTCAAAGGGAAATCAAATCCTTGGATTAATTAGGCGAAATATAG
Source organism: Paraescarpia echinospica (assembly GCA_020002185.1). NCBI lineage: Eukaryota > Metazoa > Annelida > Polychaeta > Sabellida > Siboglinidae > Paraescarpia > Paraescarpia echinospica. Next base: position 50,979,605 of record CM034542.1, read on the forward strand.
CGTATAAGAAAAAGAATTAATAATACCGCTGTACAAAACAATAGTGAGGCCTCATTTAGAATATTGTATACAAGCATGGAGGCCATATCGCAAGAAGGACATAGATATGCTAGAAAGAGTACAGAGGAGAGCGACTAAAATGATACCAAATCTGAGGGATCTTAGTTACGAAATACGCCTAAAAGAATGTGGTTTAACAACACTAGAGACCAGGAGATTGAGAGGAGATCACATAGAAGTGTTTAAAATATTGAATGGTTATGAAAATATTGATAGAAACATTTTTTTCTCAGTTAAGAAAGATAGAAGGACCAGAGGACATGAAGCTACATTAGTAAAGGAGCAGTGTAGATTAGATATAAGAAAGTTCTCATTCTCACAAAGGACTGTAAATGAATGGAACAGATTATCTCCTGATTGTGTTGGTGCTAGTAGCGTGAATATGTTTAAAAATAAAATCGACACACACCTAAAAAAGGCGGGATACATGTAGATAAAAAGTATTGGACTCTCGATAAGCCAAAAGGCTTCCTTGTCCACCTGTCATCCAGAGTAATTTTCTGGATGGCAATCTTGTTAAATCTTGTACTCAATTTGTTTATATTTGAGTTTGCTCATGGCAGTAGCGTTCAGTCAACTGTTCAGTGCTCTGTTCGCAGGATGACTGTGTGTTGAGCAGGTCATCTGAAGTGGTCTACCAACAGTTTCCACCTACCCGGGGAGATAATTTCAATTGACCAGTCTCTTTGCCAAGTGTAACAACCACTGTAACTGTGGCTGAAAGTTATGTTTCAGGTAACCAAGGTTTAGGTGACATAATCAACGTGACATAATCAGTGTTTGTCAGCAGCTAAACACCAGCTGCAACCCTTGTCCTTCTCTCTAAAGTGTTATTTAGTTGTAGACTGAAGTACACCTTAAAATAACCATTATGCCTGGTTCATTAACACATCATACACTTGACAATTTACGTGATACGTGTATTTTTCTAAATATAATCACTAACTGTTTCATGAAAAGGGAACAACTGGTTCAACTGTCTGTTTTTCATCGCAGGAAATAAAGATATAAAATCAATTTGTAAAAAAACATTTCTATAGCTTCTTTAGTTTTCATGTTTTTGGTTTATTGAGAATATTTTCTCTAACTAAACAAACAACAAGTGATGGTAAATATTTAAAATTACTCATTAAATTAGTGTCAACACAGTGTTGACATGCTGGTTGTAATCTGCAGGTTTACTGGAGTGGAATATAAAAGATCAACTGACTGGACAGCAGCACTGCCATGGTGTGGCATTTGTCTGCATTAACAATGACCATGAGAGCCCACATGCAGGCATCCACAGAGTCATCTGAGGTTTCCAGAACAGTTTTACAATCACGTTTACAAGTTCTATGTTGGCTGTAGGGAGGTTATGCACTGCAGTTGTCATCTTTGTGCTTTCCTTCCGTGCGCAGACAAAGTGAGAGAGACAAGCAATAGGAACAGGAGACACACCAGCATTGATGTCCACACAAAGTGGCCGCCAAGTCATCTCAGGTGCCAAGAGAAATCATCTTACACAGCACTTCATTTTAATGACTTGCCCGTTATTTGATAGACTGGTTGGTCAAGTTGACAGAGTAATTAAATTGGCTGTCACTGGTCATGCAGGTTCTTTGGTAATGCGATCATTCTGGTTCTACTTATAATACAATGGTTTCCTAGTGCTGATCAAGGGAAGTAAATTAAACTGTGTTGTGATATCACTGAACAGTCGGTAAACAGCCATCCTGTCTTGGTGTTGTTCCAATGCACATTCTCTTCCCAGAATGACTGGTCAACTGCTCAAACTGTACGGCACGTTTTTGTTGTTGAAATCCGTATTTTTATTAGTAATTCTGTATAAATCTACACAAATCGTTTTGTTAACCAAACTATAGCATTCCAGTTTAGATCAAGTGTTGCCATTGATCAGTACGTAAAATATAGTATACCTACAACAAAATCTGCTGCATTTTGTCAAAAATCAAACAGATTTGCTTTTCAATGGCGATAAGGTTGTCATTCAAATTTATATTCGTCTAATGAATACAAGAAAATAAGTGCCGTATCACCATTTTTAGATCTGAATCAATTCCATATTAAGATGGCATACAGCGGTATTCCTCTGGAAATAAAAAACCTGTATTGTATACATTGTATATGGGAAATCCACACGATGTGGAGTGTTTGCAATCTTCAGTACAGTTGTGAGTGATTTCAACCATCTGAGTTATCGAGAGTCCAACCCTTTTTATCTATGTGCATCCCGCCCTTCTGAGGTATGTGTCAATTTTATTTTTAAACATGTTCACGCTACTAGCACCCACACAATCAGTGGAGCACAGCGGTAAGAGTTCCGGACTCTCGACTGAGAGAACGCGGGTTTGAATCCTGTGCGGCGGTGTCGAACCTTTGGCAAGTTTGTTTACTCTACATTGCTTCAGTTCACTGAGGTCTGCCAGGGAGTAAAGCTTGAGGATTGGATACTGCGCTATATAAGACTTACTTTTTTTACATTTTTTGTACACACAATCACCAGATAATCTGTTCCAATCATTTACAGTTCTTTGTGAAAATGAGAACTTTCTTATATCTAATCTACACTGCTCCTTTACTAATGTAACTTCATGTCCTCTAGTCCTTTTATCTTTTTTAAATGAGAAAAACTTCAATATTTTAAAATCTTCTTTCTGATCTCCTCTCAACCTCCTGGTGTCTAGTGTTGTTAAACCACATTCTTTTAGGTATATTTTGTAACTAAGATCTCTTAGTTTTGGTATCATTTTAGTCGCTCTCCTCTGTACTCTTTCTAGTATATCTGTCCTTTTTGCGATATGGCCTACAGGCTTGTATACAATATTCTAAATGAGGCCTACCTATTATTTTTTTATACAGCAGTATTATTACTTCTTTATCCTTATATGCTATATTTTGCCTAATTAATCAAAGGATTTGATTTCCCTTTGAAGCTGCAATTCTGCACTGCTCTGAAACCTTCATATCAGCACTAATAGCTAACCCTAAGTCCTTCCCTTTTGCAGTAGTACTTAGTACAATACCCCCTATTGTATATTATACATCTTCATCCCCATGTCCTATGTGGAGGCATTTACATTTCTGAAAATTGAATTGGGTTACAATTAACTGTCCTAAATAGTCTGATTCCACCCCCTTGAACTTAGCCTCTGGTACTGGCAGTGAACTAATATCTTCCCTGGTAAACACTGAACTAAAGTACTCATTCAGGGCTTCTACCATTAAGAATTCCTCTGATATTATATTTCCAGCACTATCTTCTAGAGCACTGACCTTATCCAGAACTTTCTGTTTGCTCAGAAAATATGCATAAAAACTCTTGCTGTCATGTTTTATATTACAAGCTAATTGTTGTTCATAGCTTCTCTTTGAATTTCTAATTTCAGCTGTAGCTTGGTTAAGTGCTTCTTTATAACTGTTGTAGTCTTCATCATTTCCAGTGCATCTATATGACTTTCACATCATTTGTTTGTACTTAATGTTTGTAATGGCTTCTTTTGATAAGTATTTCTTTCTGGACAGTTTCCCTTGTTTTTTCAATGGAACAAACTTATCGATGATGCACTCAATTTCACTCCTTAATATATTCCAGCATTCTGTTGCTGTCTCATTCTTAAGTGTGTTATTCCAGTCTATCTTTGTTAAATATTTGTTCAAGTCCTTATAATAATCTTCCTTTGAGGAAGTTTTTCCTTTAGTGCTTTTTATTATTCCTTTCTGATTTTACTTTGATGGTGAAATGTATCTGGTTGTGATCACTACTCCCCAGTGGCTCACATATCTTGACATTGTCAACTAATTCATTCTGTCAGGACAAAACTATGTCTAACACATTTTCACCCCTGGTTGGTTCTAGCACATGTTGAGAAAGGAAACTATCTTGTACTAAAACTAAAAACTTGTGGTCCTCACTACCCATACTCTGTAGAGATTTCCATTGTATATGACCACTGTTAAAATCCCCCATAATAACAATCCCGTTTGCTCACTTCCCTTATAGCATTTTTACTTTTTCATTCTCTTCTATGATTATGTTTGGACTTCGATAAACTAACCCAATCGTTAACGTCGAGTTTCCTGTAACCATGTTACACCAAACAGCTTCTTCGCAATCTGGTTCTCTTTCTAATTTGATTTCATAAGCCTGGATAGATTCTTTAATATATAAAATAACGCCAACTCCCCTTCTTCCTATTCTATCTTTCCTAAACATTACATATCCTGTCAGTTCCAATTCGGCATCTGATAAATCGGTGGTTGCCCATGATTCGGTTATACCTATTATGTGAGGGTCAATATCTTCTACCATAATGTTAAGTTCATTTCTTTTGCTTACTATACTCCTTGCATTTAAACAAACCCATTTATATCCAGCTTCAGAACAGTTTTCCAGGCTGTCCTTTGCCGATTTATTTGTGCTATCTTTATCAACAGATCGCAGCAGGTTGTCTGAAATTTGTCATATTGTTATGACAAATGGCTGTGCAAACAGTGTTTTGTACCAGGCACATTACAATCAAGGATATGGATGTACACACAACTTATGGATACAGTTGCTGGCTAACTCAGTCAGATCACTCAGATGTAGGGATAAGTGGTTCTCATCCGAAGTCCACTGGATATATATATTCATCAAGTATTACGGAGCAATCGATGGAAGAAATGAACACCGTTTCAGCCAGGAAGTTGGGATTTGCGTGGGCCCTGAAAGTGGACAAAAAAAGCTAATCAAGTTAAGTTTGTTATGTTGAATTCCAAGAATGTGCAACATGGTTGTAGTTGCGCTGGAGTTTCTTGCTTTTTATCCACCGGAAGACTGATGATTTACCATAGAAGAACAGTCTGCCATGACATTGACACAGTGGCTGCCATCAACTGTATAAGACATTGTCTGGATATTATGTCACATGCTGTTTATGAATTTACTTAACATTTCACTGCTGTAGCAGATCTACCAAAGAAGAGCAACAACCCACTCTTTTATGACTATTCGTAGAGTCACAACATATATATTGACACATCACCTGGTGATCTGACCTAATAGATGACTCCAGCTGACTCATTCATGACCTCAGTTAACTAAAACATGCTTCACAAGTTAGTTTTATGAAGGTTCATATTGTATGAAGGAACTTATGCAGACATTTCATTTTGATGACAATTATATTATGTAACAATCACAGAAAACATGTAGAGTCAATACTTTGCATTACGCATAATGTTTTTGCAATATTGCAAACATTTTGACGTAATTACAGTTCCTGTGAAGGTTTGTATGATAGGGACTATTTCATGAAATCACCCCTGAACCTACACTCGTGCTAATCTGATGATTGTGATAACGATGATATAAACAAAGAATGATGGTCTTTGTTCTTTAAATTCTTGATAAAATTTCTTTCCTCAGATTTTCTTAATTCCTTCATTTTTTCTTTACATGATATTCTTCCTTTGCTGAGTTCATTTTAAATACTTTCTTTCTAACATTGACCCTTCTGTGTTTTTCTTTTATGAGCCCCCTTCCTCTTTTTTTGGCTCCTTCATCTTTTTCTCTACACAACACTCTTCATTTACTTAGTTCATTTCCTTCTAACATCAACACCTTTCTGTTTGTCTTTCATTGCCCCCCCCCCACAGAACCAGTTTACACTGTAATACAAACAACTGCCTTGCATCTGCCATTCCTGTTACACTCAGATGTGTCCACTGGCAGTTGTGTGGCAGTGAGGGAGGGCTATACAATCAAGTATGTTGGCTAGGCACCAGTTAGACCAACCTTTGCTAATCAACTGTGTGCAAATACAGGCAGCCTTCAATGTAGCATGTCCTTCACACACCAGCTGCTGCTTTATTCAGTTAACAGCTACCACAAACATAGAATGTCACAGGTCTTTTTGTCTGAGGCACCATCAGCCAGAACACTGCATTGAACAGATGCCAATTAATTTCCATTAAAACTTGTTACGCAACTAGGTAGACCATCGCAAATCATGTTTGCTGACATTCAAATATGTTGTGCCTGAAGTTTTATGAGCAGTAGGTTTAATCCAACAATATTTGAAGGTAGTTTAGTTAAAATAATAAATAATGACTTTGATCATCATAAAGGGTAACTTGCAAAAGTGTGATTAAGATTATGCTAATTTCTTTTGCCATTTCTTACCAAGTTTAAATTTGGCCCAGTTGAAAGTATTGGTAATTTGTTTGAAGATTTCAGCAAAATTAAATAACACATTTGCACATAAAGCTAGCATGTTGCATTGAATAGTAGACACGCGTACCTTCGATATTTCACAAAATTATTCTAAAAGAATACCAGCAAAAATTTAATTGCGGAAGCCGTTTAAATGTCTTGAAACATACAGTAAATTACTCGATCCAGTCAAATTAATTAACAAACCAGTAGATCAAAGTCATCTTTTATAACCTGAATTATGAATTGCTATTAATAATAATTTTATACAAAAATCAAAATACCACATGCTAATTATTTTAAAATGTTTGCATTATGTGGTATATCTACATCACAAATGGCGAACCAATCAGTTTACATTACTATTACTAATAATTTATTCCTGACAAGTAATGGTACTTTAGATTAATTAAATATACCACCTAGTAATAATGTGTGGGTTTAAGCGCCATGCAGAGTTTGATAAATGGAAGCATGTAATTTGAGTCAAATGTAATATATCAAGCACCTAATCCTGACTGTAACCAGTCAATTAATTTCATTAATCTGTCAGAACAGAGATATTGCACTTTGCTGATTGCAAATGCTGAGTGTAATTATAGTGAACGTGTAAATATTAGCGGCATGAAATATGTTTTAACACAACATCAACAATTATCTCATGTGGATAACATAGATTGAAATGGTTGGCCTCCCAATAAACCAATGGATTACGTGTCCATTTAGCCATCACAATTTTTCATTTGGATCACAATCTTGTTCAATCTAGTAAAATCGTGTTACATCTAAACAGCTGTCATTGTGCATTGAAAGTGTATTCCCAGCTAGTGGTCAATAATGATATCACCAAGAGTTTGTGGTGTCAATTAGCATTGTTGATAGAATGAACAGTAATTGCTGGAGCCATGACAAAGGAAAGAAACTGTTTCCTCAGTACCTGAATAGAATGTGCATTTAATGGCCACAGGGTTCCTTTGCCAGTACGTCTGTCAGACCAGCACACTTTTGTTTATTGCCAATGGCCACAAAATTAATGTCATTACCTGGCTGGACATAGCCATGATTAAGGGTGATTATTTATAACCCATGAATTAAATTACATGGCTCAATTTATCAAGCAAGGGTGGTGGCGTAGTTTGACTCAGGCATGTTATATTGCAGGTTATTACAAAAATTAATAACTGTACATATTTTAAAATTAAACACTGGAACATGTCATTAATACAATTATAACACGATTAAAATGATTTCTGCAACATTAGATAGTGGTATGGGAATTGTTAGTTTAATGTTCTGGTAAATAACCAATTGTACCTAATAAAATATCACTGTTAATTAAAATGCGGCCAGTATATTATAAGCAGATGATGATGAATGAATCTTTATTTTAACAACAACAAACCTAATAAAAGTAGCAATTTATTAAATTACAGAAGTATACAATTGTTGAAAAAGGGCAATAAGAAGTGTAATACTTATAATTACTTGCCCTGTTATTAAAAATCACTACATAATACTGTATAAAACAGTAAACAAATTTACACATGTGACATCACCTAGAATACATAAGACATAATTTTCATGTCCACCCATGACAGGCCATTCGCAAAAAAGAAAACAATTATGTAATAATATAACCCTAATACCTGTCATTTTTATCATAAATACTTACTCATTAAACACATTTACTATTAAATAATTGTCCAATAATTTCTTGCTAATTTTGTAAGCAAGTTGATTCCTTGACATGGAGTTCCTAGGACAAGTTCAGACATTGTATCTATGGCAAGGTATATAATTATTATTTCTATGGCAAAATGACAGATGTCAAACGAAAGCTGCATGCAAAACATTGGCCATGAATAATTCATGTTTGGAAAGACAACATTCCTTCTCATACATCATCCAGGGTTTACTGGACTTGATGACACACACCTCCCAGGGTTTGGTGACTTAGTGACAGACATTGACACAAAGTCAGCTCTGTCAGTGGACAGCAATACTAATTATTACCAAATGCTCATGTTTAGGGATTGTTTCCACAATCTTTTACAAAATATATTTTAACATGTTTCGTAATAATTTAAAGGAAAACAGGAGGATTATACAATATAACAATTTGCGATTACAGTCAACAATATCACACGTGTAGTTTACTAAGAATTTATTTTCTAAATGGGAGATTCTAGTGAAATCTTACAGTTCCTGGCTGGCGACATATTGAGATGCGCGCCCTAGTGCTTAACCAATAAATGCCTCCAGCTTATTTGACCTTGACACTGCAGTGACACATAGAATGCCCCTGTTTCCTTGACCTGTGTTTATGAATACGCCAGCCGAGTCACACTTGCAACAACTGTTATAATGCCTCACAAAGCGTCAAGCAGACGTAACATTTTAAGTAGTTACAGTGCAAAAACAAATTCAATGATGCAAACTAAGTAATATTCTCAATTTGGTAACTGGCAAATTGGGAAGAGTAGGCATTGGTGACATCAGGTTTTCTACCACAATGACGCTGTCTATTCAATTTAAATTATGGTCTTCAACAAGGTTATTGTAGTAAACTACTGGCATGATATTCTTGATTGTACAGTAGTTAGTAATGGATAGTTTTTTTATTAACTCTTAGATGCATAGGCATTTCCCTTAAATGGGACCAATATTTTACATTCATATCGACAGTGTCCAGACTTTCAGAGATGGTAGATATGATTAGAGAAAGAACCAAGGGAAGGTTTGCTCAAGGCAGAACAGCAGCCTGGAGGCTTGAGGGGGAAGTAAACAACATCAGGACTGCCTCAGGCTGTAAACTGCTTCAATGCCAGGAAGAAAGATATGCCTGGCATTTCACGTGCTGTTTCTTTCCACTGCTGCAATTAGCATCTCTGGCTTTCCTTCATGTACAACAATACCAATACAACAATACCAATACAACAATACCAATACAACAATACCAATACAACAATACCAATACAACAATACCAATACAACAATACCAATACAACAATACCAATACAACAATACCAATACAACAATACCAATACAACAATACCAATACAACAATACCAATACGGGCACTACAGAGAAAAAGGCTCAAATTGTGAGCATACTAAGTTAGGGAAATAAAAGCTTGAATGGCGACAAAAATATCAGACTACCATCGGATGTCAGAACGAACAAGAAATATGTTGATAAAGAACAAGAACTTATTACTAATTGTTAATAAGCCATTAAGACAGATGTTTGTATTATAATGCTACAGAAATGGCATATATGGCGGCGACTGGAAGGCATTTCCTGTTTCTTAAATGGTTCCATATTATGTATTGCCATTGCTAATTACTTCAGAAGATGGACCAAAGGTGAGACCACAACAAAGATAAACAGCAAATGGACATTCCTGCTACAGAAATGCTACTTTAATGGACATTTTCAGTTGTTGCCCAAAATAACTTTTTTGCAGGAATTATTTTTAGAAGACGTTTGGTGGTGGCTTAAATAAGGCGACCCCACCAGAATGGTGCAGAAACTACCCTTAGAAACCAACTACAGAACCTTGCTTTACGGTCACCTCAATAATACAGCCACTTCGCAATTAAGGTCACCCCAGGACAGTCCCAAATTATGTCCATATACAGTAAAGGAAATTAGTCTCACTAATATGGTCACCTTGCTATTCAGGTCACCTTTGCCCAGTCCCAAGGGTGGCCTTAATAGAGAGGTTTCACTGTGCACCATATATATGTATGGTTACTGGTTTTACACATAAGTACCTTTAATTTTCTATATATGAATCCATCATGTGAGAATTTTGTCTGTACAATTTCCATATTTTTTCAATGACAACATTCCTCGATGACACTTTTAGGCCATTACTTTGATGTTTTTTTTTTAACAATCATTGTCGGTAGATTTGGTATGCAAGGATGAATTTATATGATCTTAAACTTATAACGTCATTGGAATTTTACCCTTTTATTTCTATACAAAGAAATACATGTGATGTTTTTTTTAGGGGCCTCGCCATTGAAATGTAGGTCAAAAACAGTGTCGCCACCTGGGGTTTGCAGAGAGGAGGTCCGCAGTTCCATCATTCTGCTGTCATTCAGAGACTGAAATTTGTTCAGTGGCTGCTGGCCTTGCTCACTCAGCTGTATAAATGAGGCACTGGCAAGAGACAGTGATGGATATGTGAGAATGCACCTTTTGTGCAGTGATGGCTGCATGGCTGAATGTCTGCAAGGAATGTTGACTCCTGTATAAGAATCAGCAGGTCAGGCCAAGGACATGTATGATGCAACAGTGTTGCTTATCCAACAGCAGGGGTAAAACCACATTAGATTTTACACAGGCAGCCATTATAACGTTTCCTTCATCTCCTGCAGTTTGTCTAACAATTTTCTTGAAAATTTCACAGCATATTTACCTACATTGACACAAATGCTGTGGAAAACTTGTGAAATTCTCATACCTAATTTTTCAGAAAATTCACCCAAACCTGATACCCCTTAATTTTGCCCCAATCTGGGGAAGGATTTCAAAATATTGGTGCGTTCTGCAAAATAGCCACCGAGCGAATACGCGAGCGACTAGCGCATATTTATTGCTACCTCGTGTGAGATCTAATGCAGTAGTATATTCAGTATTCATGTCCCCTGTAATAGTGTTCGAAAAAAATCCACACAACACACCAAAACGCTATTTTCAAGGGCATTCTTTAAGTAGGTAAGGGCAGACGGAACCGTAATGTGGTCTTACATCTGTTACGGCCTCGACCTTGGCAGTAGGCTACGTGTCGTTACATTAAGTGATGCCACCTAGTGAACACCTATTACATCATTAGTACTAGCAGAGTTTCTCTTTGCTACAACTGAAAATTATTAGTTCTTAGGCAGGCAAATGTGCCATTACATCTACTGAAATATGTAAACGTTAGTTTTTCAAACCACCCAAATGCTGCACTTCACATCTAGTTTTTATCAGATGTTAAAAAGGTTTAATTCATGTTTATTCAAATATTTTAACAATATTCTCCAAGACCACCCTCTAAAACAACAATACCCAGAATGCACATGGACAAAGTAGCAATTCATTTATCATTTGTAGTATTTGTACTGAAGTTTTTATCTACACACAAGCCCTACTTTGTTAGACATTTCTCTACTCTTTGTTAAACATGTCCATGCAGTCACTATGTGGTGGTTTTTTATAGGTAACAAACTTTGTCCCGTCATTAATAATGCTTCGTACTCCCCACATCATAGGTTTAAATAAATATTATTCTATTATCGATATGCGCCATCATTTCTTATGTCTAATAAATACTGTCCTGTTATTAATAGTGCACTATGTTCTCCTGGATCTATTAAGTCTATATAAATATTGTTTTATTATAAATATTTTAATGTCTCACACATCACAATTGTCTTTGGCATTCATCTCTACCAAGCGTAAACTCGTGCAGATGTTGCCATTCATTTTAAAGTTTTTATTTCAAAATAATAAATGTGCTTTGGAGACACGAGAATCTGCCTAATAACTTTGGAAGCAACCAGTGCAACAGGGGAAGATGTTAGCAATAAATCCATATATTCAATAAATCACACTTATGCATTTCGAACCCTTTGATCCAAGCATCAGTTGCTGAAACTCTGACATCCATCACCCCGGGCTCAGTGTAGCAATACACTCAAAGGTGCAGGAGATCACCGAACAGGCTTCAGGACATTAGATAAACAGTTGGGTAAATTGTTATCCTTGGCTGGCTTGGTGAGATGGGAAGCCAGGTTTAGGCTAGCAAGGTGCAATGATTAACACCAGGGATTAGTCATCTGTTGCATGTGATGTCATTGGCTCTGGATGCGGGCCTGGGGATTTTTTGAGGCTAGGCGGAAGGCAGACAACTCAGAATATTTATGAGTTCGCTGACAACACACGGTGGCTGATAACTGTTTGAACTGTGACTATGTAAAAACTGCTGCATCTGCTCTGTGCAGTGCATTCATCAGGGAGACAATAAATAAAACTACACTTTCTACACGTGTTTGTAAACAGATTTGCACCATGTCTACATTACTGTGGCATTGTTCTTGTTAATAGTTCGACACTGCCTTATACATAAGTTGTATTTGGGAGAAGTGTTTTATCGTAATCTAATTTATGACATCATCATCATTCTATAGATGTTTTCCTCATTACGCGCTCTCGTTTCTGATGTAATACTTAGTTGTGACTCTCACGACCATGGCTGGTTGTAATATGATTTTACGAAGAGTCCTATTTTCAGATGTGAATGAGCCAATCACTGGTTACACGTTAACCCTACATAGAATCTTTTACTTCCCCTGGCATAGACGCCAGACAGAAGGGACCGATGGCTTTTAGTGTCTCATCAGAAAGACAGCCAATGTGGTGCAGATGAACTTGACAAAACTTTTAAACAGCCGCAGGCGGACTAGAACTTTGGCCCTCTTGGTTCAGCCCAACGCTCTAACTGTCGAGTTTATACTATGGCACCTCACCCATTTTTAACACACTGACATATAATATGTGAAGATATTGTTAGAAATTACACATTGTATAACTAGATATATCTTGTATTTGATTAATAACTATAATACATATTACTTTGCCTTTATCTTCAAGAGGACACCAGTAACACCAACAAAGAGAAAAGATGGGGAAAAATGCATCAAAAGTTGAACTAACGTGACCGAGATTCAGCAATGCATGTAGTTGTTTGTATAGAATTAATGCTCTTCTTTTCTATACGTTCCCTTTACGCTTGCACTTTGTCAAGACATACATGGTATGATTTGGTGTGACAAGTGTTTACCTCGGGGCGACTCCTGTATTTACCCTGGATGCTGATGACTCATGCCTTACCGACTGTTACCTCGTCTATCCGCGGGATATGACACCAGCGACCTGGCCCAGGTAACTCTACCATTACATAGCACCTACTTTTTCTATGAGACAACATCCAGTAACCTAGGATGACATCAACGAGAATTAAATCGACTGCAAATGAAGAGTTTGTGAGAAAACCGACACCAGTTTTCATAAAAACATCTTCATAGAGGATTTTATGTTGTACTAACCATCAGATAATGCAATAGAATATCTGTGTTAAGTACTTGTTTTAAATATCTGGTGCCTCTGTTTTTGTACTTTCATTTGCATCAACACAATATATATATATATATGGCCCCTAATGCCTGTTGTATTACACGAGGTTGCCTTGAAACAGTCATGTACAATTTTAGTCAAAATCAATGTTTTTTAACCTCAGATACACCCTCTCTCATACGTGAAACTATGACTGACCTTGACCCGGGTGCAACACCAACAACTTTACACTCACAAGATGGCGCTGCTTACACTTGAATTCAACACCTGTATGAATGGTGATTTCATAAAAATACATGTGTATGATGTTAAATCAAACAGCTGGTTTCATAAGACATTTTTAAAATATCAAAACATAAATATTCTGATACTGCACCTTATATTCTACAACTATTGAGATTAGTGAAAATGTCTTAAATCTGTGTTTATATGGTTTATACAAAACAGGTTAACTCCAGGTGATTATAAATTAATTATTGATAAGAAAACCATTAAATGAAATATTTTTTCTGCTATGGTACCAATACAATTTGCAGAGCAACCTTCGCCAAAACAGGTGTACTATTATAATTCACATCGAGTCATATCAGAAAATTGAGATTGCAGATGTACATACATAAGAGTTGCAGTGGTTGTTGCTGCTACTAAGATGGGGTGTACCAATAACATTCTAATTGTTGGAATACATAGCACAGGGCTACAGGTATAAACACAAACAGAATATAATATAATAAAAACAAGAAGAACTCGTAAACTAGAACTCGACTAATTCTGGCATGGCATCACAACAGCTGATAGTTTATGGGTAAGTAACATTGTTCACGGAGTTTGCATGGGCATGTGCAGTACGCATACTCCTGGCCCAGGACACACTTTCGACCCATGACATTGAGGGTGCCGGATGATGCAAGATATATGGGAACCCAAGATATATAGGAAGCCTGCAGCATTGTATCAGTCTCTAGCAAGTCTCCGTTAGATTTATACCTGACACCTCTTGGTGGTGTCACAAGCTGGAGTCAGTCACCCCTTTGGTGGGGTGACTGACAACCGGGGTGAGGGGAGGAAGTTATATCCTGGGTGACTGTGGTTGGCTGTTGTCATCACTCATAACATCCAGTACTGATAAAAACATGTATGCCCATCCATCAACCATTGGACAGGGCATAAAACCCTGGATGGGGTACACAGAGTGCAATGAATATGGAACAGTTTCCGTGGTGACAAAGTGTGTGCGCACATGCACGTGTGCATTTAACACATGGTCACACATATGCACCAGCCCAGAAAGCGTGTTTTTGCATGTATTACAATTTGCGTGTTCCAGTTCTACCCTTTATTTAATATACGGCAACCAGGTAAGGTTACACCCTTCGTTTTAATGGAAAGGCCGCTTTGCATATCTTTTGTGCCACGCTTGCAAAAACACCAGGCCTGGGAGTGCAAAAGTGCGCCTCGGCAAACCGTGGAGCGGAAGAACCAATTGTGAAATCAGATAAACAAAATCTTGTCACATCGCGTTTCAGTTGACACATCAGGGGTCTGCTCATAAAACTCATAAACTGTGACATACACAGGCGGGCTGCCGGTCACCGGCAGTCACTGCCGATGTCGCCATGGACAGTGTGCGTCAAGGCACGCAGGCACGTTGTACACTCGATCAGCTGATACTGAAGAAAGTCGGTCTAAATGTTAGGTACAGGCCTGGTGGCGGCAGCTAGAGTTTATGGTCATGGTAGAAGACGGCGTTTCTGGTACAGTTCTATGTTAGTGGGCAGAGCCGGAAAGTTAGACCTGTGGTTTAATTAAGATTACTCCTGGGTACTTTAAGATTAATTTAAGTTTATGATTAGTTTAGGTTTAAGATAAACTTTCATTCAATGTCCAAGATCCTATACAGAGTTTTCAGTATGATGAGTTTCTGGACCATATTTGTTCTTTCTTTCCACTGTCTTTCACTCGCGTTTCATGCAGTGGTGGGTGCCATTGGGTGGGTGCCATGGGATGGGAGCCATGCTGTGGGTTTCATGTGTGGATTCCATGGGGTGGGTGCAATGAGTGGGTGCCATGGAGTGGGTGCCATGGGATGGATTCCATGGGATGGGTTCCATGGGATGGATGCCATTGGTGGTGCCATGTGGTGGGTGCCATGAGGTGGGTTCCATGGGATGGATGCCATGAGGTGGGTTTCACATGTGGATTCCATGGGGTGGGTACCACTGGTGGTGCCATGTGGTGGGTGCCATGGGGTGGGTGCCTTGGGGTGGGTGCCATGGGGTGGGTGCCATGGGGTGGGTGCCATGTGGTGGGTGCCATGGGGTGGGTGCCTTGGGGTGGGTGCCATGGGGTGGGTGCCATGGGATGGGTGCCATGGGGTGGGTGCAATGGGGTGGGTGTCATGACCTTTATTGATTTAAACCATAACAAGTATCCATGATTATCAGTATTTCATTAGCTGTTCCCATAAAAAGGCACAAATGTCATAATCAGTTAATACAATCAATCATACACAAACCAGGAAAAAGTCAGTGCACAAGAGTCATCGCAAATTGCAAGATTTCTTTTTATAATAAGGTGCAGAAAAACACAGAGGCTGCAGCATGTATGAGACGGTCTGCTTCTGACATAGATTACAGCAATCTGCAGAGCTACAAGACGTCTGCCGGCATAATACAGCAATCTGCAGTGAGTTACAGGGCTTTTCCCAGCATCAGTTCCGAGAAGTGTGCAGTAAACACAATCCCTGCAGTGCCGTGTAGATGCAAAACTGTCATTTTATGTTGCAAATGGGCCCGTGCTTGCAATTTACTGGATTTAGCGCACCTTTGATCTACCTCCGCGGGTAAATTTGCTGGAGAAAATAGAAGTAGGAGAAACTAAACTGATCCCAGAACTGAGAAGGGGTAGTGATGGGAATATCTTTTAAAATTAGCTGGCCATACTGGAGGTCAAGAGATTAGGAAAAGGTAATTAAAGGTTTAAAAATAGCATTGTGTGCTTTAGATATCGCTTATAATTTTTCTTCAAACTCAAGGAAGGTACACAAAGTAGACAACTTGATGGTGAGTTAACAAAACAGGCTGCATGTGAGAAACTATATTTGTTTACAGAAAACATTAGACATATGTTGTATGGAATAAATTGCCAGTGTTTGCAGAAATGTGTGAATATAATACTCAAATACAGAATATATCTGGAGTAGGCCAGGCATACAGGAAGTGTTAATAGCGGGGAGGGGGGTTGGCTTGTGATACACCAATTGATGGCTTTCTTGTTCACATGCCATATAAATAAAACTTGTTGCTTTGTATGATGAAATGCAACAGGAAGAGAGAAGACGACAGTTGAGATGTGAGGACTGCGTGGAGACGGATTTAATAAGAAGTTTGTAGGAAGATGAAGATGGAGAGACGGGTGCTGATAGAAATAAGAGAATGAGTGGTTCGACTATACGGTACCTGAGACTCACTCGGGTACAAGGGAACAAGGAGGAATGACACAACATCATGATGTATTAAATTAACACTTGTTTGACTTTTTTTTATAAAACATAGCATAACATCAACATTGTGGCATCCAAAATAACAACATTACTGTATCAGTAAAGAAACCACATTTACAATACAAACCAGTGAAAAAGTAACACGTCATGCTATATGCCATTAGATAAAGACATGTTATTAGTTTGGTACTACTGTGCCCATCGTTGCATAACCACAAAGGTGTTTTCCGGATGTTTGCAATCCCTTAAATAGGGTGAATCAGTGGGGTTCCACCCTGCAAATGTATGTGTATCATTTCAGCTGAAAGTCAGGTGGGGAATCGAGATTGTAGGCAAAAGACCACTAATGTGGTTCGGCCTCATATCCCATTAACCATCCGTAGTATAACTATAATTCTGATCACGTGTAAACATTATTATTTTCGAGAGAATTTTGTTGTCAATGAAACGTCAAGCACTAACTGCTTGACACAAGAGGCAAAACGAATTACATCTGACAATAACACAATCTACGCAGAATAAACGACATCTTGCATATTAGTTCACAGCCAGGTAAAGCGTAAGAGTGTCATGTTTAATGTAGCAAGAAAATTTAGAAAAATTACAGAATACAATTTCCAAGGAGTCAAACAAACAATGTATTGATGGGAAACTTTGTTCCTATGGCAATAAACCCACACAATCAGCTCTGTATTTATTACACATACTAATTTATTTGTTGTAATAAAATATGGCTAGATTACATTGGAGTTAGGATTACATCAACATGTTGCTTTGATTGTGTATCAAGTTTTCACTGACTGGTGGAAGATGTAGCTGTATAACATAAATCATGTCTAAACATAAATAAACAATTTACAGCTTATAATTACTTCACAAAAACAACAATTATTAAATCCTTCATTCACCTTCCACTTTGAAGCCAATTGGATGAGTGAACTGGTGAATATATTCCTGGCAGTTCTAGATAGGTGGAGTTATACAACATAAATCATGTCTAAATATAAATAAACAATTTACAACCTATAATTAGCATAAAAAGCAATTATTTAATCTTCCATTTCTAGCCATTTGGCTGACAGGACTGTTGAATATATAAAGGTAAGTTCTTATATAGTGCAGTATCCAGTCCTCAGGACTTTACTCCCTGGCAGACCTGTTCAATTGAACACCATCTCGACTTCTCTGGGAAGAATATAGATCTGGCTCTTGTAATGGAGGGAGGGAGAGGAAGGGAGAGTGTGAGGGAGGGAGGGAGGGAAAGAGGGACGAGGGGGTTTATTGTGATACCTGATAGGAATATACTGATAATTAGCTGTAATTAGTCAGTTTTTAATATGTTTACTAGACCAAAACAGGTGACCACCATAATATTACAGGGACCTTATCTGTTTCGTTACCTGGAATCATCCCCTAAAACTTGTGTGGTAATTGTGTGAACAGGAAGTTCATTGAATTAGTTCTACTTCGCCCCACTTGCTGTCTTGATTGTGTTGTGCAGACCAGGTCTCTGTGCCCAACATCAAAGAGCTATTCCAAGAACTTGCCGTGGCCCCGCCTGTTTCTGTTACAGCTCATGTGTACTACTTGAATGTATGCAATTTGAATGTTGCATGAGTGAAACAATTAAACACAGTCAACATATTCTTTCTAGTATTAAGTACAAAAAATCATTAAACAAATTTATAAATCAGGAACAGACTATGTTGTTTAAGTGATAATAATATGTAGGAGATGTTGACTTTTGATAATCTTTATAGTTATGAACTGTTTTGCAGATTAGTTTGTGTGTGCGTGTGCGTGCGTGCATGCATGTGTGTCTGCGTGTGTGTGTGCGCGTGCATGCATGTGTGTCTGCGTGTGTGTGTGCACGTGCATGCATGTGTGTCTGCGTGTGTGTGTGCGCGTGCATGCATGTGTGTCTGCGTGTGTGTGTGTACGTGCGTGCATGCGTGTGTGTGAACGTGCATGCATGTCTCTCTCATTGATACAGTATGAGTATACACAGATAAACCCGCAGTGGCAAGAGCCATATACAAGTCGCGGATGTTCATGTAGTGGATGTTCATGTAGCGGGTGTTCATGTAGCGGGTGTTCATGTAGCTGTGTTCATGTAGTGGGCCCATGCTTGTAGTGCGTGGGTCTTGAACCCAGTCCCAGCATACAGGGCCAGTGTTAAACACAACAGAATAGAACCACATAAGGCACAGTGACATAACTAACTTTCATAAATATATTATATGGCAAAAATAACATGGTGTTAAAAAAAACTCAGCCAATCTAAATAAAGAATATACCTAAGTATATATTTTCGCTGTGAGAGTGCATGCACTTAAAAGAGGTGTCACTTTATTGAACCTTGACATGGCTTCCAGTAAATCAACAGCACCGAGTGTCCGTTAAATCGTTCAGAAAGACAGACAGGAATAGACAGAGCAGAAACCAGCAAAGGTAAAACAAACTACAAGGGTCAGTATATGTAGGCTATTGGGACAAATCTCTGTCAGGTCGCATGTAAATGTGACAGTTGACAATGTACACAGTAACAATAGTTGACAATAGCGGCTTTTGTTTGCAGTTTATATATGCACTGTTTATATATGTGCAAAGACAACCCCATAAAACACTGCAAAACTGAATGAACATTTCTCTCATAAAAACATAATCTATAGGGCTATTTTTAATATGAAAAATATATGTGTGTATTTAACTAACACTGTATCAAATTATAACCAATGATCAAATATCGCCATGCTAGTAAAAATAACAAAATGAGCCAATCTAAATGCATGAAAAGTAAACTTATAGCTATCATCCTATAAATCGTTGTCTATAAATCAATGTAGTGAATATGTAGTACATAATTATTATAAATTTGGACATCTTTTTCATCACCCGTGACATTGCACCACCCACTGCATGGTGGGACGGTGTCTTTTAAGTAGTTCAGAAAGACGGACAGACAGACAAAAATAGACAGTGCAACGACAAGCAAAGGTAAAACAAACTATGTGGGCAATTTGGACAAGAGCCGTGTCAACGTGCTAGATGACAATGGACCACGTCACAATAACTGCATGAACTTAACATGTCTCAGCTCTACATAGCAACAATCGTTTGCCAGATCGACGTAGTATATGTGATATAGCCGTGCAAGGCCATAGTTCAACAGACAGTCAAATACTTTTATCTTTAACCAGTCACCTCTATTCTAAGTAAGTAACGAACAATAAATGACAGTATCAAGATGAAGGCGACATTTTCACTTTTCTGGTAAAATCAGTGATACATGAAAAATTATCAGATACCTTTATAATTTGTCCATTTATAGTAAATAGACCTATATTATATACTTCTGTACTCGAGTAGGTGATAATAAAACAAGGACAAAGTTTTATCTAGTTTATTTTAACAGCAAAGTTACTCATGAATTATAATTCAATTAATATGGTATCATACAAGTGAATATATCTTTCAAATGAATTAAAAGTATTCAAAGTAATAAAAACAAATGTAAAATAAAATAATCTTCCACAACGGTGACATCAGAGATGGGTGGAAAATGCTGATGAGCATTTAACAATTATTAAAAGCATATATGTTAAGTTTCAGAAATGCCAATTCAGGAGATTAATACGTAAATCAGGTCTAAAAAAGTCGGGCATTTGTATGTTAATCGGAAGATCTCAGAAAATTTGGCATTTCTGCGTAAATCAGAGTAAAATGTAACAAAAAAGAGTACTTTCCATAGACATTAACAACCATGTTTTAATAAAACATATTAAGTTTAAGAAATACCAGTGCATGAGATTGATGCATAAATTGGAGGGTCTTGTGGTATCACGGAATTGTGCGTAAATCAGTCTCAGGGTATCGTGGAATTGCATTTATATCAGTGTATTTGACGTTATGAAAATGGTCACAGATTAGCTTTCCAAATGCATTGCACATGTGTTTTTAAATCAATGGTGCATAACAGCATGTTAATATATATATATTTAACATGTTACATTAAACAAATTATATATGAACAAGTAAACTAAAATGTTTGTGGCTTTATAGGTATGGTAGAAAAAAAAGTTCCTAATTTGATTAAATATAAAACTATAAAGTATAATGGGGCAAAAAAACTTGCATACAGGCAGTAAATATGTCTTATTTTATTAAAAATATAACTGACAATGATATAATATTCACATGTATAAGGACCAGAACTTAGCATTGTATTTTTCTTCAAAGTCTGTTACCATGGCCTGGGTGACGGAGGCATGCGTGATGGATTTACTATTTGTGACTTTTGTCTTTGCTGAAGGTGCATTTAATGTTATAAAATACATATTTAAATTTATAATGTGTTCCAATTGTAACATTTACAAATATACATGAATTAAATATACCGTGTATATAATGTAGATGAATCGTTTGGTATTATTTTAATATAGATTGAAATGGATTACACTTTGTTCTACAAGATAACAGGGAACCCACAGCCACAAGCACGGTTTACGGTGCTCGCCTAAAGCTCATATGAAATGTCAGCTACAGGCAAGACCCAAGAAAATTATAGTTAAACAGTAATTATTGTTCAGTCAATACTAGGTGTGATTTAAACAACCTTGTTCCTGTTCATGAGAATTAGTTCAGGCTCAGACCGATTGCAATTAACTCACTGGAATTTCCTTTGTTTCATTGGCATAGAAATCCAGGAGATTATGTCTCCCGTCCAGGAGATCGGGAGATATGGTAGATTTTAGGGAGACTCCCGGCGAATCCGGGAAACTTAACATGTACTTAAATGTTCTAACACACACATTTCACATAGAGAAATTACAAGTAATACCTAGTATACATTCACTGCCAATATATCTACTACTGGACATTTTCACAACAGTTGGCACGGTTCTTATGTAATTATAGAATTACAAATGATTGTGTGTGACATTGATTACATGTTTTGCAAGACATTCCCATTATCCAACACTATAAGCAATATCAACTAATCATCTTACACACAATCAAGTGCAATCATTAGTTACCCCCTTATCCACCAGATGGTGTTTGACACATGACACTCACACCCATCTATCCACCAGAGGGCTGCTAATAATAGCCATGGCAAACAAACAGTGCACAACAATCTATTACTGTATGGTAGCTCTACTAGGGCTGATGCAAGTTCCAAAACATAATTATAGCCATATGCTGCCATTGACCATAGTCCCTCTGAGGCAATTGACCTGGGGCTGTTGCTATTTATTTTTCCACTGGTAACAAAGCTAACTTGATTCAAATTTATACATACACATTTGTATCCTGAATCTTCAGAAAATGAAATTTGTTAATATTTGTTATTCTGTCATTGCTGGACAAGATGTGTTTATCCTGCAATTTGTCGCATGAATAAGTCTTTGCACATTTATTTATTACCATAATGACGGTACATATTCAGACACTGTCTATTTTCAGACACCCTAAAATCTACAAATAATTATTTTTTAGTATGTTTTTGGACACCAGTAAGTTTTGTTTGAATACATACTGTACATAGTGACTGTATGTTTTGGACACCAACAATACTGTTTTGTACAGCAGGTAATTACGATAGTTACAACATAATTGTCTCAAATTTCCCCCAATTCTTACTCTTTGAGGCACGGTCTTTGCAATATAGCAGCACTATAGATTATTCGAGTTGGAAGCAAAGATCAATAGAAGCCAGTATCAACACCATCATCTTAACCTTTGTGGAAGGCTCAGCATTCTCAGAAGTGATTTTTAAAGATCCAAAGCGCCTTCTGTTTCCTGTAAGAATAGGCCCGGTCAATACAGCTTCATGGCATTGTGAGAGAATGAGAGAGTTCCTTCGATGATTCCCTCACCTCGTAGGCCGGGTCATTTGGAGTCACACTGCGTGGTTCGCTGTTTTTTACAGGCATTTAAACTGTCGGCCGAGCACTTTACAAGCGACACATGTCAAGTCCACTCGATGCTAACACGACGTTCATGGCAGTACTACGTAGCTCTTCAATTGAATTATACACAGCTCTCAACACGGTTACGTGCTTGCGTGAGATGCATGCGAAAGGATGCGTGATTCCAGCGCATCCTACATAGTGATAGAACTAATCCTGTAATGATTTGCATGATAGTTTGGGCCATGTCTTGGTCAATATTCAACCAGATGTAAGTGTTCGCATTCATAACACTACAAGTGCCCTTCCGACAGCTAGTTTAATTCAGGTAATCACCCATATAAAGGTGCATTAAAATGTCACAAGATACCCCAGCTGTTATCCCTGCTCATAGGTCATATTGGGGCTGGCTACATATTAGATACATACCCCCCACCGGATAGATGCGTTTGCACTTAAGTCATTAACTTGTGTGCAGGCATAAAGTTACATAAAGTAATAGACACATTACAATAGTACTATTATCATACCTATATTACATATTATTATTATGATTAAACAAGATGATGGAAACAAATAAATACCAAAATAAAAAGTACATATTATATTCATTATATATTTACTGGATTTTGTGTTTGTATTTATGTCATTAACTTGAATGCAGGCATAATGTTACATAAATACTGTGCTTTTGTATAATACACACTATTAACATAATTACACTGTATCTTATTAAATAACATAATGGAACAAATATAAATAAATAAATAGACTTATACATAATATTATATCTTACATATCTTATGTAATGCGCTATGAACATTATGGATAGGCGCTATTTAAAAAAACTTTATTATTATTATATTTATTTGATTAACAATTTCAAGCCAAGTCACAACAAAGCTACCATTTCTGCCCTGCAAGAGAACACCTACTGCCAGTAAGGTGCACTAATTCTCCCTTTGTATGCTCGAGCAATAATTTCCTACATTCAGAAGCGACAACCGCACTATTTCAAGAGGCACGGATTCTCCTGCCAAACGGGATTCTCCTGCCAAACGCTGAGCGCATCTCTGACAGATGTCGCTATACCTTGTTTCCGACTGTCAGAAAGTGTAATTAGTTAACCCAAATACTGCCCTCTCCCAGAATTGCTGAAGCGTACACGGCATACGGAACACAGATGGAAATTTCCACGGCAGCTCGGCGAGCAGAGATAGGGTTAAGCTAACTGGATTCTACAGTGGAAGCAAGGCCGTGGAAGACACAGGCACAACTTGGAATACATTGATCCATCTTGTTAGGTGGGAGGACATCTGTTTGATGAATATGCAGTGGTTGCTCCGTTAGGGATAACACATGTCCGCAATACACAAATAACCGTTCATGTTTCTGTAGCGGTCACAACAAGGGCTTAGCCAGAGACCCATCTGCCTGTCTTCAAGACTGGCAGATGATTGGCCAAGACTGGCAATTACAACTGATATGACGGGTGGAATTTAGAGGGAACCAGCTGGCCACTAGATGAACTTATATTTCCAAATCTAGGGGGCCTACATTAATTACTATCATTGGCACAACTGGTAGTGAAACAAATCGAATGGGTCAGTATTAATTAAATAAATGGCTCAAGTGACACTGGTTTGTCACTGAAAAAACTAAACTGACGAATAATGGCTGTGATTGACGTAAACAGCTTCCATGCAAGACGTTCGTGCGCTAAAGGTACAATTTTGATTAATTCAAGACTGGCAAAAAATTATTTATGGCTAAGGGCCTGGGTCACAACAACCACTACCTTAAGAGCTACTGCCGCTACCTTAAGCTACAGAACACTGCGGGGATACTATTGCCTTAAGCTGTATAAAAAGAAATGCAGACAGAAGATATAGGCTAATTCAAATGAACGTAAAAAGTGCATTCTTGAGGCTGGTGTTACAGACAGCCCAAGAGGGAAGGGAGAGACGTACCTCAGCCTGAGGGATGAAGTGACTGGGTCCATGTCCCCTCCTGCGTGGGATCTTCATCCCTCTTTCCTGTCAACAAATAAACACAATGACTCATCAAGTCTTGAGTATCTGAGTACCTTTTCACTAAAGATTCATAAAGGTTCATAAGCACAATTTCAATTAACAAATTTATTGTGATTAAAATAGAAAAGTGCATTTCAGTAAGAATCCTACTATAAAATGAGATGTTTTTCTGTAAACTTAACAATGCTATATCAACCGACAAGGTATTACTGCTCCTTAAGTAAAGCATATCCATCATAATCATGAAATCAGTCAAATCGGCCTAGCTGCATATTATCTTGAGTCCAGTTTTTCGCAGCTCAAGTGAATGATAAATAATTTCTAAATAGTCATAGTTTACAACACCATCTACGCAAAACAGTGATGCAGTTTTGCGGCATCATCAGAAGTATTAAAGTTGTTCTGGATAAAATGTTAGCTGTATTTAATTAAAAATTCTTTCACTTTCACAATCATAATCTCAGTTCAGGTTGTTAACAAAAAAATTATCTTTGTTTTTAAAAACTGTTGAAACTTGTCCACGCATATGCTAGTGTGTCACAGAAATAATATTCTTTGCGATAATGGCAGCGTCTTTAATAATATTACATTTATCCAGTGAGTAGAAAGATCAATGGTAGTTGAAAAGTGATCCATAGATTGCATTTTCAACCATAAGATTGTGATCAATTTGGTTCATTGTTAGAACTTATGCCAAATTATTGGCAAACGTCTTTCAAAACAAACATTAAACTGAGCAACTGCTGACTTGGCAACTTGCACCCAGGGCATGTGCCTCAAGCAACTTGCACCCAGGGCATGTGCCTCAAGCAACTTGCACCCAGGGCATGTGCCTCAAGCAACTTGCACCCAGGGCATGTGCCTCAAGCAACTTGCACCCAGGGCATGTGCCTCAAGCAACTTGCACCCAGGGCATGTGCCTCAAGCAACTTAACCCAGGGCATGTGCCTCAAGCAACTTCCTTGCACCCAGGGCATGTGCCTGCAACTTGCACCCAGGGCATGTGCCTGTGCACCCAGGGCATGTGTGCCCTCAAGCAAGCAATCTTTGCACCCAAGGGTCCAGGGCATGCACCTGCACCCCTCAAGCAACTTGCACCCAGGGCATGTGCATCAAGCAACTTGCACCCAGGGCATGTGCCTCAAGCAACTTGCACCCAGGGCATGTGCCTCAAGCAACTTGCACCCAGGGCATGTGCCTCAAGCAACTTGCACCCAGGGCATGTGCCTCAAGCAACTTGCACCCAGGGCATGTGCCTCAAGCAACTTGCACCCAGGGCATGTGCCTCAAGCAAAGAATCACAACAAAGGAAATCACTGAACTATGATGAAATCTATCAAAGCAAGTCCTAAGTTGGTAGAATTTAGAGAATGTCAGTGAAACTCAGGTGATGAAATATATTGGTAGAACTGTAAGAAACATTGCCTGGAACCTGTGGTATTTCCTGCTGCTATACTGGGCACAAACAAACAAAGTCACTGCAGCCATCTGCTGATTAATCTCACTCTGTTGTGATGTCAACATGTTTTATAACATATCAGATGTGTGTGCAGCCTTTAACATATATTAAATTAATGAAACCTATTTTGTTTCACAGAAATCTATAACAAATATTAGAAAATGGCTGTGATTAATGACATATAACTGACATGAATTTGAAACAGAAGCTACTTTCTGGAGGCACATAAGACAAGCCACTAACATCAATTTATTTAGTGGCTATCACTGAAACATGTTTGTTGCCAGCAGTTCCACAGTAAACATAATAAATTCGACAAATACAGTTCAGATCACCCAAGAGCAATTAACAGTTAATGTGTCGATGTAGTCCTGTTGATGTGAAAAAAGTTTCTTTTGTGAGTCCGAAGTCCAAACCCATTGCTAAATTTGCTCCATCAAGACATCAACTGGTTTAGCCTATAATGAATAGTTTTTATGTTCATATATTTAGAGTGTGAATAGTAACTGTAGTTGAGAGATGATAAGTCAGCAAAAAATTGACTTTGGATGTCACAGCCAAATGCTAAACCCATTGACATCAATTGACAGGATGCCATCAATTGGGTGGATTTGCCCATCATATGGTTTTCAAAAGCAAGGAAAATCGACAACAACAGAGAAATAGTTGCATAATCTTATAACACATTAACGTGAAAATTCAAAATTGACAATCACTTAAATTAATGTCAGGTTCAACATTAAATAGGTTAATAGTTTGTTGATGTCAGGTTCAACATTAAATAGGTTAATAGTTTGTTGATGAGTTCACTAAAACAACACAAAAAGATGTACTAATGAGCTAGCATGTCAAAGTGGATACTAAGTAGGTTTGTTTTTTGTAAAATGAATCTGAAATTAGATGAATGAAAAAACTGAATTGAGGAGGCGCCTTTAAATTAAATACATGCAAACACACACAATGCAATCTCCCACTTCAGTTCTGGTCACACATTCAGCAATCCTGTTTTGCAGATGCAGAAACAGCTCATTTTTAATACAATTATGGTGATTGCGAACTGTACTTCGGAGGCCTAGGGTTGCATAATAATGTAGAAAAATCGATCAGTAGTTTATATATATTTATTTATTTGGGAGGAAAGGGTCAAGTCAGAAATGTATAAAATTAGACAGTACCACAACATACTGGTGTATTCAGTGCACAATGTTCTACACTTTATTAATGGATGCATTGTATTGCTGGACCAACAACCTTGGTTGGGACCATACAAGGCTGTGCTGCCCCCTGGTGATCAACATGGGTAATAAAACAGGGCTGAACACCCTCTTTCACAAGAGTTTATAAGACAACACAAGTATCTTTAGCTTTAAAATATTTGATAATTATGTCATTGTTGGGATGATAAAACGGTGTATATCATTCCTTTTAATACAAGTCTATTTTATAATAATACTAATAATATAACTCTTATTTTATGCTTAAATCCACAGAAACCAAGCCCAAGTGTATCAAAACTAAGCCCAAGTGTATCAAAACCAAACCCAAGTGTATCAAAACCAAGCCCAAGTGTATCAAAACCAAGCTCAAGTGTATCAAAACCAAGCTCAAGTGTATCAAAACCAAGCTCAAGTGCATCATGAAAAAGGGTTGCCTGGGTTGGTCAATCTCAGATTCGATAAGCAGTATTAAAATTGTCAACCAGTGGTTGGTTTTGCCAGAGATAAAGTGGGTAAGCAAGGTTAAAATGATAAGTCTCTAAATGACAGCAGCATTGTACATTTTCAACTGATCTAACATTAAGAGGGAGTCAATTCCAAAGAGTTGGTGCAGCAACAGAAAAACCCTTGTTCCAATGGTGGCATTGACTCCAGGAACAAAAATTAAATCAGAATTAGATGATTGAGGCTGGATATGATTTCTTACAGTGGTTACACAAGCAATGAATGTAAATATGCCAGTGGCATAACAGATTACAGTTGCAAATTTTAAAACTGATATAACATCGGACAGGATGCCAATGCAGATATTCCAAAAGTGGTATACAGTAAGAAAACTATTAGTCTCAGGCAGAGAAAACATGCTAACGTACACGTAGGACGTTTTTCTTTGCCTCCCGTCAGTCATATTCAACACTAGCAACATAGCTGAGGTAAACCCACAACATTACCATATAAAACGGGCTCTACACTATCATGAATCAGCTACAAAAAAAGTCAATGTTTCCCCAGTATTTGTCAGACTTGTTGAACTCGACATCGACAATTATTATCCTGTCTACTAGACCATGGTACAGACAGATGGCGAGGTGCCACCTACTCTGAAATGTGAGACCCGCTAGTGAAACAGAAGCATAGGCGAGATAGCAGGCGAGAACATCACCTGGGAATCCAGGCAACACAGGAATGGTAGCTATGTTATCTTGACCAGGGCTTCAATCGGATTTCAACATCTGTCTTATAACACCTGATATCAGGGCATACCCTATTGAATGAGATAGAGTAATTTTTCCATATGTGCAAGCTTGAACGCAGCAAAATGTGTTTCCTAAATTAAATGTAATGTTAAACTGAAAAGTTTTCTGTTAGAAAGTGAACTATATGTTATTGTTAGTTCTAAAGATACCAGTCCAAAAATGTATTTCTGTGTGTGCATGCATGTGCGGTATGTGTCTGTGTGTGTACGTACAAACATCTAAATGTATTTGGGTATATCTTGCATGCATGTGTGCGCGTGTATGCATGAATGTGTGTGTACATGTGTGTGCATACATGTATGCGTACACATGCATGTGTGTGTACATGCAATACATACGTGCGACTTCACATGCATGCATGTTCACGTGCATGTGTGTGAGTGTGTTTGCATGCGCGTGTGTGAGCACGTGTGTGTGCATGTGTGTGAGTGTGTGTGCATGCGTGGGTGTGAGCACGTGTGTGTGCATGTGTGTGTGCACATGAGAGTATCTACTGCAAAACAGGCGCACTGACATAACTGGTTTTAGCTATCTTTGCTGGATGTGTTTTATTTAGAGCCCAGCGATCCATGCCAAGCAAAGATACTGGTTGCAGTCCTGTGAATAACAAAAATTGCAACATTATTCATGGGTGGCTCTTTTGTACCTGTGTAATTTAATATCGTATTTGACCGCATTATTCATGGGTGATTAGGTCGAGACATTGTAAAAGTGGGGGTGGGTGGTTATGCAGATATGGGCGCTTACATAGATCTGCATTATCGCCCCCCCATGCAAAAATGATCCAAACAATATAAACTTAAAGCGACATCGACCAGCACAAGGTTTCACAAAGCGTTCGCACCAAATGAACTTCATGAAGCGATAATTGTCATTGATGAACATCTGATGAAAATTATGTAATCCTAAACAATCTTACAACATATGAATAGTTTTGCAGATACATGGTGTATTTGTATACAGTGCACTCCCAATAACTCAAACTTGCATTAGCCAATTTTTCCTTAGTTATAACTTAAGTCGATCTTTTCCCTTGGTCCTGGGTCTATATCTATAAATAGGCAGTAAAACATAGCCCGGCTATGACATAGGCCCTGCTAATTGGAACTTCTGATTACTAGAAGTATTATTATGGGACACAAGAGGTTCAATTTATCCAGAGTACACTTTAGCTGGGAGATTGTGTCGTAACGATACAAGTTTCATGAATCAATTTAAGTTTGGCATTGTCATATGAAGGATTAGTTCCTGCGTTGTGAAGCCGTCTCCAACATCGTGGTCCAAGGCTAGTTTCACGAAATGTTAGTATTGTACAAAACATCATAAAAAGGTTCTCAATTCATTCGTAGTTTGTTCAAAAGGTACAAAAATGACACAATGAAAACTTGGAAAACTATAAATGAAATTCTGCAAAGACCCAACAAAAAAAGATCATTTACTGAATATTTTAGAGAAGGAGAACACAAAATAACTGACAATGTTGAAATTGCTAATACCTTTAATGTATATTTTACAAACATAGGAAAACACCTAGCAAACCAAATAAAAAATACCAGTAATAAAAATCATAGTTATTATCTGACAGGAAGATCTGAAATGCTTTTCCAATTCCAAGAAATAAACGAAGAGTCAATTCTCAGAATAATTGATAATTTTTCTGCAAAAACCAGTAGTGGCTGTGATGGAATTACATTGAAACAAATTAAATATTTACAATTTATTTTAATAAAACCCTTAACATTACTTTTTAATCAAATATTAAAAACTGGAATTTTCCCAGATAAGATGAAAATTGCAAAAGTTATTCCTATCTTTAAAAATGATGACGAAACATTATTTCATAACTACAGACCGATATCTCTGCTACCAGTAATTTCTAAGATTATCGAAAAAGTTATGCATAATCAGATATATTCATATTTTACTGAACACCAACTTTTTAATGCTAATCAGTACGGATTTAAATCTGGTCACTCAACTGAATATGCCATTATGGAAGTTATCGACCGTACAATAATCGCACTGGATTCTAATGAAACACCCATTAATATATTTTTAGACTTATCAAAAGCTTTCGATACTTTAGACCACTCAATTTTATTAAGTAAATTACATATGTATGGAATAGGCGAATTTGCCTTAAAGCTATTGAAATATTATTTGAAAAATAGAAAACAGTACGTTATTTACAACGATACCATTTCTGAAACCCTGCCTATTACTACAGGAGTGCCACAGGGTTCTATACTGGGCCCACTTTTGTTTTTAATTTACATAAATGATTTACCAAAGTCAAGTGAAATATTTAAATTCGTAATGTATGCGGACGATACAACTTTATTTACAACTATCCAATCTTTAAACATATGTCCAAAAGACGTCGAACAACATTTAAATACAGAATTAAACAAGGTAAATGAATGGCTGAAAATAAATAAACTGTCTTTAAATACAAAGAAATCCAAATATATAATACACAAACTAAGAAACAAACAAGTTAACAATTTCCTGCTTAATATAGATGAAACCAGAATCGAAAGAGTCCAAAACTTTAATCTTCTTGGGGTGACTTTGCAAGAAAACCTAAGCTGGGATATTCATATTAAAAATATTTCAATCAAATGTTCTAAATTGATAGGCATATTAAACAAACTAAAACGATTTTTACCAGTAAACATAAAAGTTACTTTGTATAGCTCTTTAATGTTACCGCACAGTAATTATGGCCTAATGATATGGGGTTTTAAATGTAACAGTATCATCAAACTACAAAAAAAGCGATGAGAATAATATGTTTAGCAAAATATAATGAACATACTGAGCCGCTGTTCAAAAAACTAAGCATCCTTAATGTAACAGATATGCTGCACTTACAGAAATTGAAATTGTACTATAAATATGTCCATATGACATTACCAGCATATTTGCAAAATTTACCATTTACGCTAAATAAAAATGTTCACAATATTAATACACGGATACATGACAACATCCATACAAATAGAGCAAAACATGACTTTGCCAAACGATGCATTCGGTTTGATATTCCATTACTAATAAACAATACGGCACCTCACATAAGGAACAAAATTTTAACACATAGCCTACAAGGATTTATTAGTTATGCCAAAAGGTTTTCTACAAAATTACAGAATACAGTGCTCTTTGCCAAGTTCTTATATATGTGGACATTCTGAATAATTAACAAATAATTATATCTTGTTTTAATCTTATTACTTCTGTTAATTTACATTCACAATGTACTGTTATTAATATGTCTGATGTAGTTGTAACCATCTGCCAGTTATCAAAGTAAGATAACTTTATGTATTTTGTTTTTGAGATTTTGACATCTATTATTTGTAATATAATATAATAATATTATTTGTAATGTAATATAATTCTAATGCTTGTGTGTTGTTATCATTTTATCGAAAGTGTTTAAATAAGCCAAATATACTATGTTGAAAATTAATTAAGGGGGTGGCTGCTACGAGAGAGACCAATAATGGTCTTAGTGGCAGTCTCCCTGACCCCTGTTTTTGTTTATCTACAGCTACCTGATAGTTCATGATTAGGATGTTGCTAATTGATTATATCATACAGTGATTGTTTTTACTTTTATGTTATATATTCTACTTTATAATACATGTATTTTGTACTTATTATCCCAACACATGTTTAGTTTTTCATAATTGAGCTGCAGGTAGTTATTGGGTTTTTGATAATGATACCGATTTTGTTTGTACATATGGGTCAAATAAACACTTCCGATTCCGATTGTTCATCAGGAGTTTGTAATGGTCGCTGTGAGTTCTAAATTTACTCTGAATTAACGTTGTCTTGGGCGGGGATGGGTGGTAATGTGGTCAAATACGGTAATATGCACCTACAAGTAATTACTAAAGAACTTGTATAATGGTTGATTTGATAAGCATGTTTTATGACTGAGAACATAATATTATGTAACTCAGTCAAGTGCATGTTGGTTATATAACGTGAAAAAGACCTGACATACGATACCCTAATTGGGCGTAATGAAAAAGCAGAATCATTTCCCACCAAATGCTTTATGTGAAGCTCTTGTTAACATACATCTTCCATTGGTGCAGACAGCTGTACTTACAAATTTTATATTATAACATGTTTCAAAATAACAGGACAAATAAAAATGATATTTCTTACATGAACTTCACATGTCAGATATGTTATGACAAAGGATGACCAAGCCGAGCTTAACTGAATTTTGCCGCTATCCTTAAATACATAATTTCCACAAACAATTATGTAAATAATATAAATAAATGGATCCAGCACAAAGCACTATTTGTTATTGCAAAATAATATAGTCCTATCTGTCACTATGTTTGTTCCTGATATTTATTTCTGATTTAATAAAATAAAAATAAAATCACTGTAGTAGATATTATCAGTTACGTATTTAGTGCAATTTTCCTCTCATCAATCATTTATAATTTGTTTTACAGGAGTCAATAAGTACTCATCGTTACAGTGGTCCACCATTTACATTTCCTGCACAAAATGTATGTGGCGCTTTGAAAACTTACTACACATTACTAACATAACTGATATTGACAAAGTAAATCCGAGCTATCAAATTTGAATTACTATTTTCAGGAAATGCTACAAATAATACAAAACAAAATTTTTCTTTTCCAAGCTTGCAAACTGTGAAACCAAACCTTTAAAAACATCAACAAAATAATTGATCACGGTTTTGGATGCATTGAGGCACTTATTACTGTAATAAAAAACTGATATCAGGACATACCCTAAGCTGACTGTTAAAATTATTTTGTCCTGGTGGTCCTCGACATAAGCCTCTTGGGGTTTCCAGAAGATCTCCTTGGTTGCAGTATGTGTTTATTGTAATACATTGTAAATATATTCAGAAATTTGTATTATGACCGAAATAAAGTACTATTCTAAAAAGATGACATCCTATTCAGCCACATACATTGGGCATATGTTTGAGGTCAGTATTCAGTGCAGCACTTGATCATAGACATTTATTCCAAAACATTTGTACATCATCAATCTCTGTCCCCTGGGCCAAGATTGATGACGTTGAAACATTGTTGAGTGTGATAGGTGAATGATATACAGGTCTGTATGTGACTTTCCCATGAGCAAAGTCCAGCACCAGTCCCTCTGTCCTGCACCTATCAATCACTACACTGGCATGACACTAGTAATATTCAGCTGCTATAAGGCAACCAATAATTTATACATTAATTCAGTGTCAAATGCTCCACCACCTGAGGGGTTTCTATTGCACAGTGTGTGAACAGTACTATTTCATCTAACAGTTTTTCATTGAAATTTATGAGCTTGTTATGTTGGCTTTTTGTGTGAACATAAACTGGATCGGAATTGATAACCAGTCGGATATCATTAAGAAGATGCCTACCACAAGTACTGTCAAATGTTGACAAGTATGAATTTTAAACTGACAGTTATTAAAATGTATAATCACTGAGGGCAGGATATGCCCTACAGAATATTCTAGAATACTTTTTTATAAGGTATTATTGTTTCACCTTTTTTATAGACCTATGAGTATGTAATATCATATTAATTATAACTTGACGTTGGGATGACGTCTGCATTGTTCAAAAGTTCTATGATTGATATGGTATAATTAACAAACAATGTAAACTGATGCAACCAGTAACCAACAATTACAAACAGTGCACACATGCTACGGCACATGTGGGAACAATGACAAAACAACCGAGTTAACCAGAAGTTTGCCTAAACCAATTAAACTACATATATATTCGGTCAATACACAATTATTGTTTCCATCATTGAAATGAATGCTAAAAATATTTCACACTTTATGCAGTGTTACAATATATTTGGTTTTCACAATATTTGTCAAATATGTAAACTTTCTCCCCTGTTATGCTAGGCACACACCAGCCGATTTTCGGCATACACCAACCGACTAGTCGGCGTAAAAACCATCGGCCGACGGCAGTCGGTTGGTGTGTGCCGAATTTAAGCCCGATGGTCGGCCTTATAGCGCCAACTAACGCCGATTCAAATGTTGAATCGGTGGTCGGCATTAATCGGCAGTCGGCGTTAGATAAGGAGGTATCCGGTGACAAGTCGGCACATATCCGATGACGAGTCGGCTGGTGTGTGCAGGTTTTTTGTCATAACACAACGGTCGGCGGTAACTTGGCCAATAAGAAATCATAGCGTGATCATGTAATAGTCCTCGATACAAGTCAAGGCTATGCCCAGCATCTTTTTTGAGTTTTCAAACCATTTCGCTTTCGGGCCACATGCTTTAATTTTTTAAATTTCATATTTTACTGACCTGGCGGGTAACCAACGTTTCAGAAAGTGATAGATTATTTGTTATCCTATTGCCATTGACCATCATCATTTTGTTCGCTTGTTCATAAAACAGGCGCC
This sequence comes from Paraescarpia echinospica, assembly GCA_020002185.1. NCBI lineage: Eukaryota > Metazoa > Annelida > Polychaeta > Sabellida > Siboglinidae > Paraescarpia > Paraescarpia echinospica. The sequence continues at coordinate 51,014,818 of CM034542.1, forward strand.
ACAAATAAACCTAATTTCCACCTGACTTTGTAAGTTTGTTTCATGCTTCCGACAGGAATCGCCATTTTGTTTTGTGAAAAACGCTACCTTTGCCTTAAAAATCTGCAAAGCGGCGGAAAACGTTTTTGAGGAATTCGTTGGGTGCCACTGATTACACTTCAAATTTCAACATAACTGTTAACTGAAACGACTAAATATAACGTTCTGCGTACTGTCATAAAACATAGCTCGACGCTATGCGTTTCTTTGCTGGAGGATATGCTAAATGCTCCAGCCATATCGTCGTGAAGGCTGACGGCGAAGCTCCGACTTACTATGTAACAAGTTTCGTTTTTCTGATATCTGTTTTGGTCTAATTTTTACAAACGTTTCATGTGTTTATTGTAGGTGTATCGAAACACATTGTTAACTCCGTAGTAAACACATGTATTTATAGTGGATTTTCTCCACAAGGATCAAGCCGAGCACCGACGGTCGGCGCGAGTCGGGTGGTGTGTGCTGGCTGGTGTGTGCGGGCAGAAGTCGGCGCTAGTCGGCGGAACTAATTGGCGTTTAGCACCGACTGCTTTTTGCGCTGCTTTTTGCACCGACTGGCAATGCAAGTCGGTGTTAGTCGGTTGGTGTGTGCCTAGCATTTGACTATCAGTAAAATCAGTTAACTTTCTCCCTGCTAGGACATCAGTAAAATTAGTAAACTGCCTCACTGCCAGGCTGTCAGATAAATTAGTAACTTTTTATTCTATCACAACTAAGTTGTCATCTAAGTTTTTAACAGAGTTATTATTGATTACCAATTTTAGAACATTTATACAGTAGGTCTCAGCAATATTTAATCTCCAATGATGAAGAACTCGGCAAGTAAATCATTTCAACACCAAACGGCATGGCAGGAAAGTACTTGACTCAGGGTCATTTCTACAACACCCAGAGAGCTCCTTGAGAATGATCTCTCTCAAGAGCTCATTTATTTCCTGAAAGAGAAGTGGTTCAAAGTGCTCCTGAAATGACGGCCAAATGACTTGCAGAGCAATCAAACCAGGTGTTCCGCTAATTCGCTTCCTGGGTGGTAAATTATATTCAGTTTGCTGGCAGGAGTGGAGTGGTTTTTGAAAACAATTTATCACTACACTCACTCATTTAGATATATTAACATGCTAACTTTGGATCACGGTAAATTCTTTCTCCTCCCAGACACTGAGGTCGAATTGCCCTGCCCTTGTTTGCTGCTTCCTGGGTGGGTGTAACTGTCAACTAGTAGCTACAATTTGTGTATGTGTATTGAGATTAATAATAATACGAATAATAACTTTATTTATACACTAAAATCCAAAGTAACACTTTGTTGGCCGTGTTTACAACCAATAAATGAATATAGTAAAGAATAAACATAATAATACAAATAAACTAAATATGAATACATAAGACAATATTACACTTATGAGTTTGTATAAAATATATAGTATCACTGGTTGTTAAATAACTAAATAAATATATAGGGAGTAGCATTAAGATAAAATAATAATATAATAATAATAATAAAAAGGGGTAATCAATAGCCATAAAATATCAATTAGAAAAAAACAGAATAATTATTACATTATTAATTGTTATATTAAAACTACTTACATAATTAAAATAATACATTTGTAATTGTCATATTAAAAATAATTATTATCATATATTATTAAATTATTATTAATTATAATGTGGCCAAAATTAAAATGGCCAATATTGACTGCTGCAGTGCACTTGTTTGTCATGAATTGGCCCAGGACAGCCCTGTACTTGTAGTTCTGACTAATCCACCAGATGGCAGCATGATAAAACCCCCATGTATACTCATCACAGATACCTTATCACCATATCACAATACCCAAATGACAAACAGAAATAGCTGAATCAGAATAATTTATTCGACCATATAATACATATAATTTATATACAGCAAATAAATGTAAAGAAATGAATGGTCAGGGAGACTCATTAATGCATTATGCATGCCACTAACATAACAGCCACCCTGTTGTTAAATGTATAATTTTAATACAAAACGAATAATTTGTCTAGTCAGCATACCAAGGTAAACGTATCACCGAAAGCCAATCGGCTATTTAAACTGTCCTATTTACATACCTAACATCAAGATAATCTCTTTCTCGAGAAAGCAATTTATGTTTTATGAGATGACCCCCCACCATCTTAAAGTTGACTCATCAGAACGTCAATTCATTTTATTTGAAATATGACTACTAAATTGAGTTGTTCCAGAGAATACTTTCCTGGGATATATAAGCACTTAAGCACATAAGTCTGTTGGTAATTACAGATTACCACAAAAGATGCAAGATAGGACTGTAATGCAATAAAGGAACATATGAGCCATTGAAGCACATGATTGATTGGAAGTCATGGATAAATAACTAGTGCAATTATTCAAAGCAGTTAAGCAGTAAATTGATGCCAGCAGACCCAGTACAGTGCCTAGACAGATGCAGTGCACTGGATGAGGTCATATATGGCCAGCAGTAATAGGCATCACTTCCTTTCTGGGTGTGAGTCACCGGAACTTAAATAAAAATGCAAAATGATAAATATTTAATACCATAAAAACAGTCGAAAATTTTTGCATCAAATTGATAATCATCTACCGTTTGTTTGCAAAGGTAAGTTCTTGTATAGCGTGGTATCCAGTCCTCAGAACTGCTCAAAACACTTTACACTTTACTCCCAGGCAGACCTGTTCAATCGAACACATGACTGAAGCCTGTTCGTGCACAACCATCCACTACTGTCAATAGACATATACTCTTTCATACAGCAAAGTGACCTGGAGCAAGTTAGAGTGTTCAAACGAACTTGCAAAAAATTCGAAACTGTAGCAAAGGATTTGAACTTAGAATCGCTTGACTGAGAGACTGATGCTCCTGGTATTACATCATTATTATATATCAGCCTCACATACATGCAATTATGTTATTTTATCTGTATGAAGTCTGTGTGATGTTTATTGTCTAAGAAAAATGAAGAAAAAAATCCAGCTTTGCTTGTATAACATAAATGCGCTGGTCACCTATGTCATCCAAGTAAAATGTTTATGTACATTTATATAATCACCACATGCATCTAATCACGTTGATATATGAGAAATACAAGTTAAAACTAAACATGGGATTGAGGTAATGATAACTGCATCACAACAGGATACAGGATCGAAGCAGCTCTCGCGACATGGTGTAGGCGTGCAAACACGAGTAACACATGATTAGCTAGTTTCCCTGTGAGACGCATCGTGGTTTGACAACACCATTTACATAATTATGCATTGTATGCAACATGGAAATTTCCATAGCGCTGGGAACCCACGTTTCTATGACACATATCAGACCCGCGGACTTGGCTCATTTAATGGCAAAAGTGTTAGCATAGCTTTGAGATAATTTCTTCGCAAAAATGATCCAGTACAGAGTATCAGTGTATCATATTGTTCGATCTTTGGGTATAGACAGTATGAAAATATGCCATAAACATATTTAGCATATAATGGATTAATGATTGGTACTCATACACTCGGTGAGGCTGCGCCTTCTCATAATGTTAATGGATGGAAGTGGGAATTGTGCTTGCGATAATATCCATTTGTTAAATGTCACCTGCTTGGTTTGATGAGGAGACATTTTGCCTTTCATATAAAATAGGGTCTTTTTATAGCCGTACAACAGCAAAAAGTTGGTAATGTGTTCCTACTTGGAATTGGCGCCCCACATCATGCTGTAAGATTCTTATTTAATTTAACATGGTTATATCTTGACCATGGGATATGGAAGGTAAAATGAACAATTAATATTATAATTTAATAGATAATTTTATGTGTGTTTTCCCAGGGTGAAATAGAGTGCGATGTGGTGAGTGGGTGTGACTGGGGGAGGGTGACTGGGGGGGCAAGATGAACACAGAAGACATTTTATATGATAAATATGATAACATTGTTTCGATCAAATGAAATATCTTCAATTCTTGGTGTTCCACACATACCAGGCTTATCCATAGACACTGACAGGGCATATAATTCACTCCCACAAACAACGAAAACCTTGGGTGGGCTTGCAGATCTTGAACACCCAAAGTAAACCAGAACATTGATGTTTAATTGTGATTTCATCATGACAATAACACATATTTTTGTGTGTGAGAAAGAGATAGCTGTGAGATGATAATTTCTGCTAATATCTGGTGCGGTGGGCAAACAAAACAGCGAGGTGGCGTTTGTCATGTATCATTGTGGGTCCTAAGTTTGTCTATTGCGCAATTCCATGGTAATGCGGTATAGTGTCATTTGTAAAACAGCTTCATCAAGATGTTTTGTGTCACCGTGTATGTACGCTTGTGGCTTCATCAACATGTGTGTGTGTGTGTGCGCGCGCGTGCATGCGTGCGTGCTTGCATGTGTGTTTACGGCTTCATCAAGATGTGTATAAAATATAATAAACATGTGTTTATGGCTTCATCAATTTGTGTTGTGTGGTATGTTTTTGTGTATAAGTTTACAGCTTCAACAATATGTGTTGAGTGTATATATATATATATATGTATATACAGCTGTATATATGTATAGACAGCTGTATATATGTATATACAGCTGTATGTGTGCTTACGGCTCCATCAAGGTGTGTTGTGTGTATGTGTGCGTACAGCTTCTTCAAAATGTTTTGTGTGTTTATATAATATGTACGTTTACGGCTTCATCAAAAAGTGTTCTATATATGTATGTAAGTATGTTGATGGCTGGATCAAGATGTGTTGTGTATATGTAACTATGTGTGTCTGCGACTTCATACAGACATGTTGCGGCAGAAATTACTAATAGCCTGGTCAGTCAACATGGTTCCTATCCTGGAGGAAGCCCTAATGATTCCTGATTACAGAGGGTTATTTGTGGGAAGTACAGCTGAGCCGGGGGAGGGACTGGACTACTTCTATTAGTTGGGCCATCTGAGGATACTTGGCAGGCTGTCCAGTTGGCTTGCATGCAGAAACAAACATCATCAAATGGAAGTGTGTGTAAATACATATACAGAAGTGCAAATCTATGGTCATGTTAACCATTAAATAGCCACATAGCCAAATGGCTAAACAATATTGTTTGGCTAAACAAAATGGAGGATATTTTGCCAATTTGGCTGATAAAAAAGTAATAAAACGATTAAAAGAAATAATATTACGTTAGAGTGAGCAAGAAAATTTACTGATATATTTGATAAATTATGAAGTCATGTTTTCCTATACTTTTGTTATATATATATATATTTAAAATGTTACATTCATGATTAGAATAGTTTCCTATATAATTAATTTCCTCTTCAATTGTAGCTATACAAAAAAATTTATGCACACAAATGGAGGTTCTTACTCTGGACAGATGATCCTATGTTAATTTTGTGATTGTATTTGCATCCTATTTTAAAAATAACGTTGTAACATTATATATAGCGCAGTATCCAGTCCTTAGGACTGCTCAGAGCGTTTTACACTTCAGTCACTCTTTCTTAATCAAACACCATCTCGACTTCTTTGAGAACCATTCAGCCATGCCGCTATGACTGTGCGAAGACTACTCGCATACACAAATATCTTCCGCTGTCTACACAGTAGGTAGTACACTTTGTTGCCAGGTAGTCATTCATACAGCCGAGTGAACTGGAAGAAGATGGAGTGAACAAATTAGCCTCGGTTCGAAACAGCAACATGAAGATTCAAACCCGGAATCCCTTGATCAAGAGTTCAATGCTCTCCACACTGTGTCACTGTGTTCCATACCTTAAAATGACTCACTATTGACTAGACAAACTTTAAGGTGAGAAAAAGATTTACAACAAAACGTTAAAATTATTGTTGGTCAATCCGGAGATAATATTTAAGATAAGACCAACTTATGGATATGTTCAACATTAGTCCCCCCACAAAGCCTACAATTCAGGCTAGAGTACCCTATAATTGATTGATGGCCAGTTTGAGATTCAGCAAGTGTATCCAGGCTATTGTACAACCAATGTTGCTCTGACAATGATATTTGATAGGTTTGTTTATGACTTGGATATCAGTGCCACAACCTTGCGTACTGACAGAGTAACATAATATGACAAATGAGAAGGGAAGCTACCGGGACCTGGACGCTGCGATAGGGTGTAGCCAAGGTCAGGGGGGTGTATCAGGTGGTTCCTGTCTTCCTTTTCCTCGGCAGTTCGTAGAAACACTACTTTTAAGCCCATTTCAAAACCCACAAATAACGCCCAGGACTACGTGTTTCCAAGAAGCTGAGCTAAGCATCTGGTGGATAGGAGAGAGTTAATACACCCACTCACATCAATGTGTGACTAATATCCCACTTGGAGATTAGATTGTTCAATCAATATCTTTACATGTAAACTATTACATCTTTCAGATAACAACAAACAGCATGTCACTAAGTGGATAGAAGCATTAGTTAAGAAGAGCGTAGAAATGAAAGTTTACGTTAAACATTTTTTATAATATTGTGAAGATACGGGTACAGTAATGAAAGTAGGTATTCGGACATTCAATTGTACATTTTAAGACACCTTAAAAATCTACAAAATTAACTATTCTTGAGTTGTTTGTGTTTTCGGACACCTCAGTAAATATGTTATGTCAATATAATCAGACATGAGAATTATTTCTCTGTATAGTAAGTTTTCAGACAGCTAATATTGAATTGCATGCAGGTGTTGTGGTACTTATTCCTGGGAAATGTTGTATGATAAGTTCATCTGCAAGACTTGTCAAATTACACTATTCAAAATCTTGACAACAATACAATGCAATAGATTTGGTGCCAATGGGCAGCATGAATTAACACTTACTTTGGAGCGTTTAGTGGAAACTTGCAACGTTTCGATCAATCCGCATTGACGTCATGTGACAGCAATGATCATTCAGATCATTCCGCCAAAAACTGAACCATGTCATGACATTAATGCGTGATCAAGATCCACAGGTGGTTGTTCGAACCGTTGCAAGTTTCCACTAAACGCTCCAAAGTAAGTGTTAATTCTTGCTGCCCATTCAAATCTTGGAGCCATGAACAATATTTTCCAAATACATTGGATTATTGGTGTCAATGTCATGACATTTTTGAACTTCTCACAAGTTAGAGTTTTATTATTACATTTTCTTGACCTTCAGTAATGAAATGCAAAGCTTTCGGGATATCTAAATATCATTTTATAATTTAACAAACATATCTGTCTCAACATTAGGTCACCAACTTGCAGGTTTGACCTTGAACTGCCTGGTCACAGGTGTTACCAGCTGTCAGAAGTAAAAAATTAATGATCTGCGTGAACTGCAGTTCATGTTTTTTCTTTAGGTTTATTTACAGCTGTTTAACGCAATCAGGTTGTGTAAACATTATCTACTTTGAAAGGCTGAAGCAGTGCTTTGTTTCCACTGCATCAAACTAACACAATGCTTCCTTCAGTCAACAGCTCTGTGTTCCTCTCAAAGGTTCATCGAATACCAACATTCTGGACCATTGCTTCTGCTAGAAAGTTGACGTAAAATTAAACGCTTGTTTTTTAAAGCCAAAAGCCCATTCACATAATCATGATTTCAGATGATGTTTAAAGGCTTTGTAATTTAAAAAAAAACTGGTAACAATCACTTCAACAATACAAATAATGCCATCAATTACGTCTAGACAGATAATGATCCTGTTACACTAATTTCACTTTTTAATGGAAGCTTTTTATATTTCCGTCACAACTTATCTGTGTTCACAATGGGGAACAAAAAGACTGAAAGTAAAAAAAGAAAGTGTGACATAGTATCATGTCACCTTGACCTTCCTTTGAGCATACAACTTTCTCATTTGCTATAAATGATAAAAATCTGCATCGTGATATGGGTGTGCAATAACAGTATAACTGCCATCTTCGGAGTTTCGAAATCCAACAGATTCGACGATAGTTTGCGAGTCTTGAATGTTAGTTTGGTCATGTTGGACTGTACTTGGACTGTACTTGGACTGTACTTGGACTGTACTTGGACTATACTTGGACTGTACTTGGACTGCAGTTGGACGTTTTTGTCTTCACCGAAAATCCAGGAGATTTTAGTCTTTTTGGGAGATTCACAACAAATCCAGGAGACTCCCAGAAAATCCAAGAGTGTTGGCAGGTATATAATAGTTTAGTTCTAGACACATTATACTTCATATTTATAAGACCATTTTAAACTTTATGGCAGTCAAATTAATCTGGCTTCGATAATGAAAGGCAGAAAAGGATAAATAAGTGTATTTTATTATGTTGACCCACATTCAAGATATCAATGCGTCGTTATTGATTTTCTAGAAAGATCATGTGTTAGGTGGGGTCAATAGATAATTGTGCGGTAAAACAGGAAAGCTTCCGGTCATTATGACACACTGACCAGCCAAAGGTCAGCAAATTAAGATGACCAGGCTGAGGTCAGATGACCAGAATACAAGAATTGATTTGCTGTTGATGTTACAAGGAATGCGTTAATTACACCCATAGCTCTCAAGTGATTCAGCTGCATCCAGTGTCACTTTCTGGCCAATGGACATCCATTGTGATATTAACCTGTCTCAGATCCAATTTGTTTGGCTTCATTGGCGTCACTTCTAATATCTCTCACGTAGGAATGCAAATAGTGTTTAGCTTTAAGGATGTGATAAAATTATTAAATGTTGGCCAGTTATATAGGTAAACTTTGATAAGACCGTCAGTGATGGCAGATATGGCTAAGTTCACGAGTTGGCAAACTTTTAGCATGTTGATTTCATGTACATTTACAATAATTGCTGCCAACAATGGCAAGCATTTCATACCAAATGATACGTTATACTTGGTAGATATATTAGACATAAAAGTAGCCTTGATGTAGCAACCGTTTATTTGTAAGTGCACATGTCTCGTCACAGAGGGCTGATTTTGCAAGCCTAATTTGTGACATGGAAACAGGGTAAATTTGTTCTTAGTGTCAAGCTGTGAATGAAACAACATGCATTCTATTTGATGCATCCTGCTATAGTTCAATGTGTGTATTACTTGGATCCAACAAAACAATTTATGGGATACAATGTGTAGCACTGACAGGGGGCTGCAAACTTGTGGTTGCACCTGTAACATGTGGTGTCCACATTGGTTACACTTTCAACCACATACCTATATATCCCTATTTTTAGGATACCACACTTGCTTTATATACAAAATTACACCAGCAGTGAATTTAACAATACTGCATTTGAAATGTACCAAACATGTCATAGGGAGTTTAGGTATTTATCGTGTCCTTAAATAAATGTTACATGTGCAACCATGCATCACACCTGACAGCTGCAACACTGTCATCTTTCAAGATAATGTGTAGTTAGTGTGCAGAGACTGGTAGATAGCACCATGTCATGATGTCATTGGCCTCTTTTCAAAAACAGCAAGCAATGTACAGTGAGGGTAAGTTTTGGTGTCTTCAGTTGTTACCAGCGCAACCGTGTTACACGTGAACCATTAATACACATATCATATTAATTTGGAAGATTTCTATGTGAACTTGTATTTGTGATTATGTTGACCTTATTGGTGGCTAGCAATCTGGTGACATTGATGGAAATATCACCACCTGTTGTTTCTGCCTGGTACATCATCTAATGGACACCATTTATATTTGGTGTCCATGGTTACACGTACAACCCTATCACTCAATATATTTTACCTTGAAGCCCAAATTATTGGGACTTTGTAATAAGTACTAATGCTAGGCACACTCCAACCGACTAACGCCGACTTCCGTTGCCAGTCGGCGCAAAAAGCAGTCGGTGCTAAACGCCAATTAGTTCCGCCGACTAGCGCCGACTTCTGCCCACACACACCAGCCAGCACACACCACCCGACTCGCGCGACCGTCGGTGCTCGCCTTGATCCTTGTGGAAAAAAATCCACTATAAATACACGTGTTTACTACGTAGTTAACAATGTGTTTCGATACACCTACAATAAACACATGAAACATTTGTAAAAATTAGGCCAAAACGGCTATCAGAAAAACGAAACTTGTTACATAGTAAGTCGGAGCTTCGCCGTCAGCCTTCACGACAATATGGCTTGAGCATTTAGCATATCCTTCAGCAAAGAAACGCATAGCGTCGAGCTATGTTTTATGACAGTACGCAGAACGTTATATTTAGCCGTTTCAGTTAACAGTTATGTTGAAACTTGAAGTGTAATCAGTCGCACCCAACGAATTCCTCAAAAACGTTTTCCACCGCTAGCGCCGCTTTGCGGATTTTTAAGGCTTAATATATGCGCCGGTAGCGGCGCCACCAGAGGTAGCGTTTTTCATTAAAAAAAATGGCGATTCCTGTCGGAAGCGTGAAACAAACTTACAAAATCAGGTGGAAATTAGGTTTATTTGTGGTGCCTGTTTTATGAACAAGCGAAAGCAAAAAAAATTATGATGGTCAATGGCAATAGGATAACAAATAATCTATCACTTTCTGAAACGTTGGTTACCCGCCAGGTCAGTAAAATATGAAATAAAAAAATTAAAGCATGTGGCCCGAAAGTGAAATGGTTTGAAAACTCAAAAAAGACGCCGGGCATAGCCTTGACTTGTATCGAAGACTATCACATGATCGCGCTATGATTTCTTATTGGCCAAGTTACCGCCGACTGTCGTGTTATGACAAAAAACCTGTACACACCAGCCGACTCGTCATCGGATATGTGCCGACTTGTCACCGGATACCTCCTTATCTACCGCCGACTGCCGATTAACGCCGACCGCCGATTCAACATTTGAATCGGCGTTAGTTGGCGCTATAAGGCCGACCGTCGGGCTTAAATTCGGCACACACCAACCGACTGCCGTCGGCCGACGGTTTTTATGCCGACTAGTCGGTTGGTGTGTGCCGAAAATCGGCTGGTGTGTGCCTAGCGTAAGATACATAATTCTACCTTTAGCAGTAGCTGTAGCTGATGTAGTGATGCTACCATGGTGCAATACATTGTTTGCATAATGTTTGTGTCCATGTTACATGCACAACCTTTGTGTATTGTAATGCTCCTGTACCATTTTTTGTCATATTTGGAAAAATTAATCACTGCATTAGTGGGCCTATTACATGTGTTAATAGTTCCTTAAACATGTATTTGCCTCACAAGATTATGCCGACTAGCAAACTAATATCACAAGACAAGCATGATAATAATATTTTTAAGTATCTCGGTCTTGTTTTCAAGACCGAGATACAAATGTTTTCATACTTTTTTTGGTCAAGCGACAACGTAATGGCCAAGGTCTCTTTTAAAAGGCATGACATTCTGTTGAAGTATGCATGTGTTTGTATGAGAAAATTATTGCCTTCAAATGGTGTCCATGTTACACGTGCAACCGATGTGTTGGTAGTTCATTTGCATGTTGAAAATCAATATATATAGTTGCAACATTATTTCCTTGTGTGTAATTATTTAAATTATACACATTTCTACACCACATAGCAGGAAAGAAACATCGAAAATATCAGTTTGAATTTGTCACTACAATGTCACACATTGGTTTGCCAACTCGTGAACTTACCCATACAGGCTTAGACAAGCAATAAACTGAATAAATTATGCTGCTTTATAAGACAATAGCTGGGGCAAATATCATGAATTCAGTTCCAGATTTTAGTAATGTGACATATATATTTTATCCTAGATGTAGCAGAACAGTCAGTTTCATATATTTTTTTAACACATCTCGTAAACATGTTTTAATAGCTTCCAAAAATATACACCGCTCTGTTCAAATAGGTTACAATATTTTGCTAATGAAGTAAAACTGTGTGTTGTTTGAAGCTTTATGCAACTAGCTGCAACGCGTACTGGCTAGGATAGTCAGTTTTGTAACCCACAAAAATAGGATTACCTTTGAGCAAAGGCTTCATGTATGTAGGTCTCATTCTGGGTCAAAGTGGACATCCATAAATACTTCCGGGGTATATTTATAATTCTATCTGAGATGACAGGGTTGTTTTGCCTACTCTGGCAGGTGTGGGCCGGTCAGTTTCTCAACATCTCGGAACAATTCAGCTCAACAAAGTATGCTAGCCTAGGTATGTTGTATGTTGGCAGAACAGGTGTGAGGATTGGGTGTAGGAATGCTTTCTCAGGTAAGGGCACACAGGTGGGACAGGTGGGGAATTCTGTTTACCCAATAAATAGTATAAGGTGGGGAAATGTTTTTCTATTATATTTATACTTCTTTTTTCTTTTCATCGTGAGGAAGGGGTCCATTTAAATTGTGGTGCATGAAAGTTACATAATTTCCTTTAAATATTTATAAATGTGAACTTATTAATCAGTGATGATTCATGAATATCATAATTCTTATCGGTAGTTACCGGTAGTTACTTCCTATGCATGGGTCAGCATGCACTGGTAGATTAGGAATGCGGAATGAAACCATACTGCACCTATCTCAACTTTCACATTGGTATTCAAGTTTTCATACTATAATTTCTTTGGGTCTTCATACTGTATTAATTAAACATACCCAAACAATATATAATTGCCAGTATCCAAGAGCAACTCATTCCAAGGCCTCAAGAATGTAACAAATAAAAACAGAGTGGCCAGTAAAGCATTCTGAATTAAATGGACGCAACACTGGCCAGGCTTGTACTTCTGGCAATATCTAGATAAACAGACAATTCACTGCAATCGTATGACTGGCAATAATTTATTCCGCTATAGATAAATATCCTGATAAAGTGAATCCAGCATCTTATTGATCAACATTACAAGCCTTTAGGTCACATGACTACTGCAACCTGATTTAACATAAAACAAAGTAGCTTTGTTTGATGCTTTGTTCAATGCCTGGCTTAAATTTGTAAAATAAAAATGCACATCATGCATAACCTTCAACATTTCACATTACCATGGTTGTTACAATGTAGAATATTGTATGGAAAATATGTACACTTGAGACTTAACAATAACACAAACTATTCACGGTGACAGTCAATTATTAACTTTAATAAAATATACCCGAAATGTAGCTTCAATATTTAAGATATGTAAAGTAAAAAAGGTTTTTAGTTCATATCGCAGTACTATCCAGTCCTTAAGACTGTTCAAAGTGCTTTATATTTTACTCCCTGGAAGACCTGTTGAATTGCACACCATACTCTGGGAAGCATTCAGCCATGCTGCAATTGTTGCATAAAGGCTATTTGTACACAAATATCCACCACTGTATATTGCCAAGTACTCATTCATGCAGCTAAGTTATCTGTTGCAACATGAAGTGAACGAACTAGCCCAATGTTCCAAACGGCAGCAAGGCCAAGGGGATTCGAACCTGGAATCTCTTGATTGAGACAGAGGCCAATGATCTAACTGCTATCACTTATGCCAATGCACTCCATGCTGAGAAGTAGTACAACTGACCAGGTTCGGGTACTTGCCATTTAAAAACCCAAGTATAACACTGTACAAGTATTAAAGAAATGTACTTATTTGCCAGAATGCTGTATTTACGTGTTTTTAAATAAATTAAAAATAAACCTGCATACGAGTTCTTGCTTGAATTATTTTGTTACAGCATTTTGTTGAATGTTTGTGTATCATTTTCCATGCATCCGAATTACCATACGATAGAGAAATTGACCAGTTTAAGTGTCAATTTAATTTAAGTCTTGCACAATGCCTCGGTGTTGTTTTCATAAAACATCTCACAAAACCATCACTATAAATAATAGTGATTACATTACTAATGTGCACTGATAAAAAGAAGAGTGAATGTGTTTACTTCAAAGGTCAATGGTCTGGGACATACCTGCAGTTGTACCACTTAAGGAGATTATATGAAAGCAAAGAACCTGACCAAATATTATTATCATAACTACCATTCAACAGTTTGACATAAATTTTACCTCTCAAGAAACAGCGGTCTGGTCCTATTTTATTTATTATATTTATTTTATTAATTCATTATATATTAATTTATTTCTACTGACTTTCCAAGTCTTTAACTGGGTATTACATAAAAATTCACATTATTTTTATTGTAAAAATAACATGTTTTCAGTTAAATGAACTAAAAAAAACTAGTAAAAATTACCTGGTACATTCTCACCTTTTTGACAGCAATAATTTTGAAAGTAGAATTTAAGAGGACTGATATTACCATTGGTTGGTAGAAGATGATAAATGTCCTGTCTTTACTTTTCATGAGCTAGGATACAATCAGATCCATACTTGAGCAGAGGATCGATAGCAAGAAGATCCATACTTGAGCACAGGATCGATAGCATGAAGATTCCAGTCATGTTGTTCATTCAGTGATCAGTTGGAACAGATCAGCATAATTACAATTAATCTGAGCGACTCGAAGGTTCAACTGAACGCAGCGGGGAATAGGATTTACAGTGTTACATTTACACTAGAGTGTAACATAACGGCAAAACATAGGTGATTAGATAATATGCAACATTAATAATATATTTAATTTTATCAAGTGCAATTTCCATTCAAATGTTGAAAGTGATATTGTGGCTATAAAAAATCAAATGATGTTAAATCTAGATAGCATAAAAAGCCATCAATATACACGTGTACAATAGCTAATAGAAATGATTACAAGAAAAGTTAAATATTTTTTGAGATAAAATAAATTATTATATAAAACTATTAGATAGTACCACCTTATACCCACCTATGGAGCAACAAGCTAAAGGCCCAGCAACTGTCGTCATTAAAGTATATTAAACTTTGAACTTGTTTTCATGACTATTTAATTTCTGCTGTCGCCAATTATAACAGTCCATGACACAGATAATAACTTTGACATAAATTCATAGTCTCGCCACCTGGTGATTAGCTGATAACTCAATTTGTCCATTGAAAAAGAGAAAATAATCCTAAATAACTACATTTGTGTTTATTACAATGCATCGCCAATTGGTAGGCAACTGGTTCAAGGAAGTGAGTTTATATAAATATTGAAAGAGGCGAGTTGACCTGGGTGCTGGGAGGATATGGACAAATACTAGAATTCCAAACATACCAACACGGCATGCGGAAATACCTCTGTAGTGACATCACTTCTGGGAATTTCCTATTCGATTCTTGTGCGGATGATTCAAATAGTTAACATGGACTGATGACGCGATTCATGTAAATAAAACCATCTACCTCTGTACACTACATATGGAATCACTCCTATTAATTTCGATGAGGCACTATTTTATTTTGTATGTGATTATAGTGATTGTTTTGTTCACACCACATCCACATACAGTACATACCTTTACAATGCTCCAAAGCTAATGTCTTAATATAGATACATAACAATAAAATATGAATTGTGAAATGTCCATAATGAAATGCCAAGAAAACATCAGTATTATTCAGCTTATAACAGTCCATCTGGACAAAGTTTGAAACCAAATAACACCAGACACCAATACTGTCTGGTGTTCAGAATTACCAACTCTCACTTTAAACCATCCATCCTGCTCCAGGTTGCACCTTTATAACAGTGATTACTAACAAGCCTAGATTCAATGTTTAATAATTCTGAATGCCAGTATACGTCATGTCATCTGAAGGTACCAGTATTTCTCATTCAACTTTATTAAGCTGAAGTGTCCACCGTATACTATGCAAATGACGCTGTGGTCATTTCATTCAGGTTGATGAAGAAAGATATTCACAAAAAACATTTTTCAGTGGCGAAATATGAAATATCTATTTTAAATGAAGGCAAGTTATTCTGAATGCCAACAACTAAAAAGACCGTACCATTAGAGAGAGTAGTCTGCAGACTGCCTCCACAGCTGCGACATCAGACACAATTGCATCACCGTCTCGCTATCCTTTATGCACTTGTGCACATAGGGCTTTTTTATTTTGATTAATTTGATTGATTTGTCCAAGCAAAAAGTGTAAGACAAGGGGACTAACAAGTTAACAACTATATTGAACTTCTTCACTCCAACCTCTTGTTGATACTTGGATACTGGTAACAAATAAACTGGCTAATATACTCATAATCACTATGGAAAAATATACCATGCTTTGTGTGCGCAGCCTCCACGTGTTTATACATTTATTATTGAATCTATGTTAATCCACATAAAATCACAGGACCATATATGTCTAGATGTCTTCAATTTTTTATCCGATTAATATTCCCCAAATCTCAAATTTTAGCTTCATATTTTTAATAGTTTCAGCTCTAGATAAAAACATTTTTGTGACTCAGATAGCACCTGTTTTTGTGTAAATTTAATAAATTACTGAAAATTTATCAAAACAGTTTTTGTTTGCCAAATGCTAATTAAATTAACACGCAAAAATGCCCATCCTACCCAAGACAGTTGCATTTCTAAAAGACAGTGTTACAAACCCTAAAACTGGTAACATTTAAATTAGCCAATTGGGAATTTAAAAAAACATTAATTTTCTTTCGAACGGTCGTAGTTTAATCCCTGAAAGTTTAGTGCCTCAGATGCAAACTATGTAGGAGGAAACCATTAACATCAAAAACAAATAAGACTATCATTCTGATATTATTATCGTGCACCACTTTGTTCAGGCAATGAAATATGTGCGGCCATCTGTTATCTCATGGTGCACAGTACAGTGTTTACAATAATATCACATACCTGTCTAACATTTTATTGGCTTCAGAATGATAAATTTTGAACTATTCAACTGTGCTGAACCTGTACTGAAGAAGGCAATGATTTAAGAAGCGAAGTTTAGATGTTTCTTGGAATACCCAGCCATAAAGATGTTTACCACACAAGTCCATGATGAATGGCACAGCCAACTAACTGAGATGGAACTGCCATATAAGGCATTGTGACCTCATTTTCTCTGTACATAAACAGGTTTACCACTTCACAAGTTTTCTTTTAAAATAATGGTTAAAGTTGCTTTCAAAATTAGATTATTTGCTTGTCTCTTTTAAAATTGATTTTGCAAAAAAGCAAACCTACAAAGTATCCACTATGACATCATCGACATGTAGACTTTCCTGGCTCTCTCAAAAACCATGTCACTAACAAAGTGGGTTGGCCCAGCAATTGGGTAATAACTTCTTTCGACCATATAAATAAACATGTGTACACACTTGTTTATATTAAACTGACTGTGCACAATTCATCAACCTATTTGTGATGCATAAATTACATATAGTTTGATTGATGAACAGTCCAGCGATATAACAACTGTGCTGCCATGTTCTATCGATATATTCAATATGCCAAGCTTGTTTATTGCTCAATTTGACACCATGACAACAGTTATGCACTGCATTTCTGATTAATATAATAACATTGTCTTACGGTCAGAATACACATATCCAGGTTGTTAACACGAAAAACAGTATCTGTGAGGATCGTCCTTGGCTGATACACCCACCCGGACGTGGAATTTTGTCCAGAGTTGCTACGTCAATCAACAATAATTTCACACCTTTGACCATAATATTTTGAAATGTTTTTTGAAGTGCTAATTTTTTCTAAGATCAATAAATATCGCCCATAACTCTGTTTTAACTTTACTATTTAGGAGTATCCACCACTGTTGCATACAGAAACCACGGATCAAGTCAGCTTCAAGGCGCACTCTGGGTATATGGGCAAGAACACAGTACTGGTACACAAAAATGGGTAACTGTGCATAACTGGTATCGAAGCCGAGATAACATTCCTCACGGTCAAGAGATGGCAACATGAAGTTAATCTCAAAGGTAGCATGTAAAAAGGATACAAATTAAGGTCACTATGACCATGACATCCTGATTAGACGTTAACTTGAGAACCAGCAAGATTCATGTATTAGATATGCAGGAAATGTGTTCTATTCCATAAAGGTTTGGTGTTCTCTTAAGTAATGATACTAGATTTACCATGCTGGTCGAGGGCAGTAGGTAACGTGGACAAACATTTCAGTTTGGTGTGTGGTCACTACCAAAGGTAGATGGGAACCAGCTAGAAGCTAATGTAACCCAAGAGTCTTATAGCTAAACTAAATACTGGCAAGGTAATGTCCTGCTGCACCATACAGAATAGGCTTAGTGTATGAAAAGGTAACACGTAACATGCACATTTTTGTAAGAATTTTTTTAATACCTCCAATTTTGAGAAAAAATAAAAACAGACCTTCTTCTGTGCTGGAACCAACTGAAGTTGGAAGATGGGAGCGGCAAAAAAACTTCACCAATTGATAAAAAAAACTTCACCAGTTGATTGATACATTATCCCAGCAACACTGACAGAGGTAGGTGGAGATCTTGAAATGCCAACTTAAATTTAGTAAAGGAAAAAAGAACTGAACACTTATCTTTATGAAAAAAATGCAGTGTTTATTGTAAGGTACAGAGGGCCTAGATGCTTTGGCTGCATACAGGAATCAATAAAATTCAGTCTAGGGCTTTACTATTGGTTTGATTTGTAGATCTACAAATCAAACCGATAGTAAAGCCCAGATCCTTTAGGCACTGGGATCGGCTCCCCCAGCTGCCCGGCGATGTCTTTTCCAAGAATTTCATGAGTGTATTTGGTGGCACAGAAAAGACCTTGCGGTCCCACTTCAAAGTACTGCACTCCCAGCGGTTCTGTGTGCACGATCTGAAAGAAGTTACTCCAGTGTTAATATACTATAATACGTCTAGGACTTGTAGGTATTGATTAACAATACCATTGGGGCCGGCATGCTTGCTGTGAATATGTATTGATGTATTTATGTTGTTGTCTATATGATATATGTAAATGAATAAAACTAAAATATCATTAAGTTGGCCTATTTCAATCTACACTGGTCTTGCAGTGTTGCTTTGAATAGGAGGGTGTATGTGACAGTGGAGCTTACTATAGTATACTATAAAGGTACATAACATTTTCGAAAAATCGGACAGAGAAAATGAAAAAACGTGCCTGCAGACTTTCCAGCGTCCATGTTGTTGTAAATGGGTTCTCGTTGCCATAAATGTGTTCGCGTTACATCCCGGTATCCATGATGTTGTATAATGGTGAAGATTTTTTTATTGGAACAAATACCTTGGAGGTACATAACAAAACACAACAAAAGGTAACTTTCGTTAGGTCTGCGTCAAAAACTTGTTATTTATGCTTCTAGAAAATAACTTTCCAAATTAAATAGTGCCAATGAGCGATCGTTGCCACTGAGCGATGGAATGCATTTTAACTTTGTGGTTGTAATGTTCTGAAGGTGTACATAACGTAGATGTACACGTACCTCTGCACCTGATATTTTTGGTTGCTGTTTATTAACAATTTGAGGTATTAAAATTACAGTTATGTAGTTTAAAATATAGGCGTTTTGGGTTATTTTCCAATTAAGCTGAATCTTTTACAATCTAAAATAGAGCCGGCTCCAATATACACTGGTTTTTCACTCGTCACCTGACAACACATGGGCTGCAGCATTCTGTTCAGTATTTCTCTCAGTCCCTGTGTACCCCAGTGTTATTACCAGCCTAGAAGTTGGCTGGCAATTAAAACTAGTTATTACCTGGTCATCTTGTGGTCAGTGGAAAGCCTGGTTTTGAAGCACCTAGCCACTGCTACATCCAACTAACTATGCTAGCTGCTGGAGATTGCTATTGTTTGAGTGACTGGTGGAGCTGATAATACTTTCTAGCTGTCTCTGTTTTAATAACTTGTTGGGGCTGTCACCACAAGGTGACACAATAAATGTGTAAGAAGGAAACAGGAATGTTGATTGATAGCAAAATAAATATGTATAAAAATATGACTATTTTTGGAGTTTCTGCCCTGAGGGCAGAAACAAGGGGAGAAAGGTGTTTCTGTCGCATAGACAGAAAGTATTTCTGCCACATGGTTTCTACTGTGAGGGCAGAAACGTGCCAACCCTGCATTTCTGGTATACCAGGACTGGCAAATTTACAATTCTGGTATACCAGAATTACAAAATTCTGGGATACCTGGACTGGCGAATGGTGTAAACGTGGTCCAAATAACAATGAACCCAGATGTCCGACAGTGCCGGCTGCACACCGCCTTCAGATGAGAGATAACAACGCATGTTGATGTAAACCATGGGCTATTTAAGCATTAAACGTGCGCTGAAATGCAACATTTTTACTGTGTGAATATACCTAGGACTAGGATGAGGTGGAAAGATGGAATTAACACACTGATGAATCAAATGTAGGAAAAATATAGTTAGGGTCCTGATTCTACACAAGTTCCAAGTAAGCGCTATTTAAAAAAAATAAACGTATATAATATGTCAGGAGTTAATGACCGTTTCTTGTACGAACTACAGTTATACAAATCTGTACCAGAATTATACAATTCTGGTACAATCCAGAAATGGGCTACAGTAACATTAAGTTTAAGACCATTTCTCATATACCAGAATTGTGCCTTCAAGATATCAAGCTGTCTTGATCCAAAGTGGAAAAACCACACTGTTTGTGACTTTGTGGTCGACTCAAGGATACACATTACACTGGTCTATCAACAGAGTTAATCATGCTTGCTGCGTACAGACTACACAGTCTACAGTGACAGTGTAGTCTAGTCACTAGTACACAAACCCTGGGCCGGGTGTGTGTCTATTAATAGAACCTGTTTACGACAACAGGGGGTTGACAGTTTTGGGACACACAACTGATACGAGAGTTGACCACTCCTGTTTTTTGTACACCAGTATGCAGTCATATATGAAGGATATTTACCTGCAAATCTTGCAGAATGTTGCTGCATCGTTCACGTACATCTGTGAATGGAGCGTTGATTGAGAATCGAAGAATATCGGGTAGTTGTTCGCGGATCTTACATTTATAGTCCGTTGGCATCACGTTGTTTTCGCCAGCTGCGCAGTCTATTAGGACTGTTTCTTGTGGGCTTCCGTAACCCTCTAACCAACCATCAAACACCCGTGCGACATTCTCCAAAGCTTGTATTCGTTGCGAAGGCACCCGGCTACATAGCGGGTGAAGGAAACGAAGCGATTCGGAGTCTCGGAAACGAGCACTTCGAGTTTTCACGTCTTCGCTCATTTGACAGGCACTTGTTCCTTCCATGCATGCAGGACCCGCTTCTGGAATAACCAGGTCGTATCCCTCACAAATTGTCAACTTAATCGGTAGATCTTTCCAGAAATTAACGCAGCTGATTTCGTCTGTATAGCGTAGTGGTGGACTTGCCAACCGGCACACAGCTGATCGGCGTATGCTAATGAGCCGAACGACTGCCGGCTAAATTATTTCACTCTCTAGTTTGTTTCGTAGATAGTATGTTGTTTACGCACTTTAAGATTTATAAGTGTACGCGTATCAATCGAACATACCTCTATATATCGTCCGGTGCTGTAATATAATGTCGCTGTTAGTAATAAATCTGATATATGTACAAAATGCTACGAATGCAGCACCACAATCCTAATGACAGCTTTCGTCATCCTTGACACAGAGTGACCTTTGAAGAGCAACCTCTGACGCTGCGACACACCCCATTTCTGACCAATTAGAATGCTTCACAAGACGCTGCCACGAAATGTCCAGTTAAATAATTCATTTAATTTGCTTTTACTGGTTTTCATGACATTGTTTGTGTCGACAAAATGATTGCGATGTTTTGTATACAGTTTGATCAGCATAACCGACCATCAAAAGTCCTTGTGCAATATTGCACGCGTCTGTAAGCACGAGTGTTACGCGTTATGCACGAGTGTTGCGCGTTCCAGCCAATGAGTCTGCAAATGTTTAGCAACATTTTACATTGTAAATAAAAGGATAATGAGATGCATTTTAAGAATGACAGCTGGAAGACGCGTCTTAATGGGAGCCTCCCTGACCTTACAATGAATATTAGTGTTCTTTATGTACTTATGATGGTCAAAATATATACTGTCTGTCTGTCTGTCTAAATTATTTAATATCAGATACAACAAAAACACCTGTTTTACAAACAAATGTATGTGATTTGTTTTATAATAGATCAAGTAAAAATTAATATATATACAGGTGTATATTTTGGTAGGACTATTTGTGTTTTGCTGTAGTATAAAAATATAATAATAAATTATAGACTGAACATCTTATGTATTTAAAGCTATTATTTTACTATTCAGAAAAATATCAAAAGACTATGCAAGAGTACGTCTTTTCCACATTATTAAAGTAGGTTTGGTGGAGTATTATAATGATTATAGTTGTTATTACTATTGACAACCTTCCCTGAACTCCCCTTGATCATGGAAAAGAAAAAATCTATTTATCGCATTTTCAGGTGTTTGATGAGCCTCAAGGGGGTGCAGCATGGGTGAAGGTTGCTGCTTGTATCTTTCGATGAGTTTGGGGTCTATTTGGAGTTCCCAAGGCCAAGTGGGTGCTGTTGGAGGGTTTTAGTGAGCCTGGCATTATGGATTTTGATTGAAACTTAAAAGTTGGCAGATATAATTTGTTGAATATAAATTAACAGTTCATATTTGCAGCTTTAGCAACTTTAGTGAACAAAATGTACATAGCGATACTTGTATACATGTCGGTACTCCATAGCTTTCTTAAACAAGAAAATTATGTATGACTGCAAACAATAATAAACAGCGGCAAAGCCAAAGCCAAAGGAGTGTTGGAAACTAATGCTGTTTTGTCCAGTAGGTCGTGCTACTGTCAAGTCCAATATGCTCAGTAATTCGGCAGATGGCGCGCACTTGTTGTTGCTAGACAACGTTATGCCAGGTCTCAAAAATCTTGCCAATTGTTATATGTCTGGTTAGTTTTAAAATATATTAACAAACAACAATGGCAGTGTATTCTAGACCAACGCGGTCATGTTTCGGCGTCGATATTTAAGAAACATCTTCACCCGATTCAAGTAAGTACAAGACATTCTGGTAGCGCTGCCTGGATCAGACATAGACATGGCGCTTCTTTTATTGTACAGATGGCGCTGTCAGTGTCAAGTGAATCGATCGAATGACTAAAAAACTAATTGGCGCCTAATCGATGTCATTTGATTTAGATTTCGTCATATCATCATAAGATTAGTGAATGTTCGATTAGAATGTCCACTGAGCTTGTGCAGAAGTTCAAATGTCTATTTGATTGAGTCGCGGCTCTTAGTCTTAGATGTCGTAGTCGTAGAAGTTAGCGGCAGACAAGTGAAAACGCGATTTCACTTTCACAGCGTGTTTCAACAGGTGTTGATATTTTTTTAGACGAGAATGCTTTCACTTTGCGCAGAATTATACAGTGCTTGTTAGAACACAGTTCAACGCACGCACAGTGAGAAAAAATCAAATTAATTATGTCGGAAAGCGAACCTACAAGCAAGTACAATTATAAATAAATGATGAAGTTAATTAAGATAATTACTAAATATCCTAAATTTTGGTACCAGTAAATGTGTATTAGATTGACCTAAAAAGCTAGCTTATTTATGCTGCCAAATGACATTTGTCAATCCATTCATTGCATTAATTGATAATTTTAAAACAGTGAACAAATGTTATGATAAAATGTGTGTTGGGGCATTTAAAAATAATTATTAAGTTATTTAATGTTGGATTAAGGCCAAGCATTAATTCAAATGATTATCAAAATTGGAAAATTTCTTCAAGTTCATATGTGATTGCACATCAGTGTTTCCGCCAGCAGGGTAAAAGGGTAAAATTACGTATCCAAAAATAATTCTAGGGTACAGATATGTACCCAAAAAAATCCAGATTTTAATTTTTTTTTATATTCTGTGCATTGATGACTTTTTTAAAAGTGAAGAATGAGCCCGTGCCAACAAATTTATGCTGGCTAGTCTGTGATTGGCTAAACGTGGTATTCACTGTGGGATTGAAGCCTTCACCTCAGGACAGAACATGGCGTACCGGTATATTGGTAGGCTTAGTGTAAAGAATACGACGTGCTGTCATGGCTGTACATTTTTCGCGATGTTTTCGTGTTTTCGAGTATTCATGTTTCTTGGTGAAGAAAAATAACCCAACAAGATACTATACTACAGTTTACAATTTTCCTGCTGACTGTTACATTTATTATTAATTCTCCTACGAAATGATCACCATGAGCTGGGTGGGATTTCCGACTCCAAGTGCCAGGAAATCACTTCTTCGAGCATCTAGAAATCCTATTTTTTCTGGGGAGGGCCCCTACACCCCCCACCCATCAGGGTATGTATGGCACCCATGGTTTAGCCTGCCAGTTCCAGTCTCACAATTGACTAACTCCGTACCCAAATAATTTTTGTGGCGGAAACCCTGCACATATTTCTGTTGCTGTTGTCGACATTTGTTGCTCTCTAAAAAAGGCCAAATAGCCTACAACTGCAACCCCTTGAGGCTCCCTAAAACTTCCAACAACACAACCCCTTGAGGCTCCCTAAAACTTCCAGCAACACAACCCCTTGAGGCTCCCTAAAACTTCCAACAACACAACCCCTCTGAGGCACCATCTCAAACATCCATCTACACCCTCCTGAGACTCACCAAAACCCCCAACTGTGCCCCCCTTCCAGTTTACAAAAAACTCCAACCTTTGAGGTTCACCAATAATTCAGTTGTATTCAAGCAAACTCTTCTCTCAAGTGGAAATCTCACCACAGCAGAATGGGGGTGCATGTGTAGTTTTGTTGTTGTTGTGATTAGTAGTCACTTGAGTTGTTCTTTCACTTTGAGAATGTTCACTCGTAATAACCGTGGCCTTGTCTCCGAGCAGGTATGGCCACTACTTTGCTGGACACAAATGTGGCGAGAGTGAAACCAACCACTCGCTCCATCCAAGCGATCACGAATGATGACACAAAGGTCCTGGGTCGACTAATAGAGAGAAAAAGGGAGAAGACTATTCCGCCAACCCAGTTCAAGACCCGCCTCTTTAAGACCCACCACAGCAACTGGACCCCCGTAGTGCACCGACCCTCCAATGAACAGGTGAGGTCAAGTAAGGGGTCATCTCATACGTTCGGAAGAGGTCATGTAAGGGGTCATCTCATATGTTCGCAAAGTCCAAAAATGTATTGCGTTCAAGCCACTGTCCACCCTCATCAATACATGTCACATCCAATTAATAGCTGCAGTATTCAACTAACTCTAATGTGACGTGCTTGTCAAGACATTCCTGATCACACTGCACAGATTTTATATTCATAACAGCACCAACATGCACTAATATATGTTCCACTCATTAGACGGTGCCAATGTATTAATTTATTTTCCCTGTGATGTGTTAAGTGATGACTACCAAACGACCGTCCATCCATGTTTACTGTATTCAACAATGAACATTGCCTAGATTAGATAAAAATAATTTATTTTATTAGTTAGTGTTTTAAAATGATACATACCTGTCACGTATGTACATTTACATTTATATATGTCAAACTATCAGTTTAGAGTTATTGCCATGTGATCTAGTAGCTTCAAACAATGCATATGTACTGTTTTGAATACATACATATAGTTAATTAATGAACTTGTCATAATGTTAATGAGTAAAATTACATTGAAAATGATCACATATTGCATCAACCAATCCAACGGCTAATATTATAACATTTGCTGTTTATTGGTCTAAAAATAAATTGAAAAAATAATTTTAATTTATGATGCTTAGCATATATACTGACTGATATTTTATACAATTATATTTAAAAAGTAGAAACCATAATAGATGCAAACATTCTCAGATATATTATATATATATTTTTTATGGATTTTCTGCAGTACTGTAATACACAATTTCACTTTAGTTTCACCAATGCAGATGTCATGCTTTTTATACCATGAATCATAATTGAAACAAAATACTAATTTCAGCTATGACAGGGAGTCTGAAATATGCCAATAAACCCACACCACATCTCCTCTTTCATGTGTGTCAGCTACTGTGTGGTTTGTTATCAGACTGAGTTAGCTGAAAGCTTTTACTGTAGTCTTCACTGAGAGAGATGAAGTGTCATTTGACATGCGGATGAGATTACTCATTGTCCAGGTCTTGTTCTAACTTTGATGTTGCTGCTAATGCAAGCACCAGTCTACTAATGACTTCAGTAATGAGTACTCAATGTCTGTGTTTGATGACTTTACGATGCATGTTCTGCTGTTTTCATGGCAGTAATTTGGTCTAGTAATTGAGTATGGCCCATGTAATACACTTGAATGTGGTTTGGCTAGAAAGTGTTCATGGCTGAGTTATGGGTACCTTCATATCAAACAAGCCTTTTCAATTTTTCAGTTCCCAAACAGGTGTTAACTAGTACAATATTGCACATATATTCATCTTCATTTTACTGTATGTGTTTTGTGTGCTTGCATGCGTGTATAATTATGTGTGCTCGCCTGTGTGCAAACATCTGCATGCATGCAAGTTTGTACGTGCACGTGCATATATTGTCCGGATAACAAATCTGCTCAAAGGCGCTGACAATTGTAGAGTATAAATAAAATACATTAAATGACTTAAAACATATTAAATATAAATATAAATAGAAAGGTATAAGAAAATTATTTAAAAGAAGCATATACAAATTACATAAAATGTCAGTTAGATAAACCTGAATAAAAATAAATATATATATATTTACAAGTGTATATATTATACATAAGTTAAATGAATTAGCCGTTTAAATACCTAAAATAAATAATGTGCTTAAATTAAATTAACTAAATACATATAATATGCTAATTAAAAAAATAATAATAAATAAATAACTGCAACCTAAGTACATAACCGAATGTCAACATTGCACAAATGTCACTGATGCGTTCTCGTCTCCTTGTCCCGGTAATGAGACGTGCTGCGGAATTCTGTACCATCTGCAGCTTTCGCAAGTGCGTCTCCGGCAGACCATATAACACTGCGTTGCCGTAATCAATATGTGACATGACTAAGGCATTCACAATAGTTCTGCAGGCATTAATGGTAAGACATTTCCTAATCAATGCGATGCTTCGGAGGTAACAATATGCCACCTGGCAAACATGACGCACTTGATTCACCATCGACATAGTGTTGTCAAGTAGAGCTGTTTCGCCGAAGCCAGTTATCTGCGACATCGGCGAAACAGCACAGCCACATACATCAATGACTTGGTCAACAGGCGGGCGAACAAGTTTCCGATTGTTCTATGATATGACTATCACCTCGGTTTTGTTCTCGTTAAGCAGGAGATTATGGAAAGACATCCACGCTTTCACATCAGTGGTACAACGAGATATTCGATCGGTGGCCATTGTAAGTGGCTGGTCACGGGGAAAGTCCACATATAATTGCGTATCATCAGCATACATATGATAGCGCAGTTGATGATGTTCAAAAACATGGTTGAGTCCGAGGCAGTAGATCGTGAACAGAATAGGTCCGAGCACGCTACCCTGAGGCACACCACATGTTAGATCGAAACTTGTTGAAATGATGTTGCCAACTTTAACTGCCTGTGTTCGCTGTGACAGATATGACTTCAACCAGCACAGAGCGTTGCCACGCACACCAATTCTGTGCAGTTGATTGAACAGCAGATGGTGGTCGACAGTATCAAAAGCGGCACTGAGATCTAGTAGCACCAGTATCACGCTCTTCTTGTTATCCAGAGAAAGCAATATGTCGTCCTGTATGCGTACTAGGGCTGTTTCACAACTGTGCATTGGACTGTACATCAAATATTTTGTTGATGGTAGTTAGGCCTTCTTCGGTTTCATTCTTGGAATTCTTGTTTTGACTTGTGTTTGTCAACTGTTTGTTTCAATTTCAGATCTATAAAGAGCGCCAGGAATTGATAGCCAATTGGGTAAGTGTGCGTCAAGTAAATTTTACATGATGCAATTTAATACATCTTGACTACATTTTACCACATATTGCTGGAATGTCACAGGCATTATTAAATAATGATATCTGATTCTGTTGCATACTGTATCTAAAATATCTTTGCACTGATGTAGGTAGGTTATATATGACAGGCCACATTTGTTCAGACCACAAGGTATTTTTAATAAAACTGAGGAAACGCCAAAATACATTCAAAGGAATGAAAATTCGATTTTTGCTTTCTGCCTTTGTAGAAACAACAAACAGTTTACTAATTACTACCAGTTTCAATAAAACAGTTTGAAATTAAAATCTTGACAAAGTGTTTTTGATACTTCTATTGGATTGAATAGTGTGTGATTTGAAACATAAATACCTTGGTACCTAACTTTTATAGTGGTCTGTCTCAAAAGTTGAATTCTTCTGATGGGTCATTCTGTTAAACCACCCATAACTTGATGATGACACTTATATCATTGTAAAACTGAAATGTTGCCCCTTTGCACGATGCTCTTAACTGCCAAAACATTCTTTAGCATCTGAACAGTTACAAATGTTAATGCAAATGACTGCAACAAAAACTTGTCACTATACATCTTTATGTTGTTAAATTCCACATGACAGAACCGTGTAAATGAAAGTGGGATGTTGTTTCTGTCCCTAGTATGACAACACATTCACAATCTATGTCCTAAGATTGTTGTCACCGTTGATCACTATGGTGTTTTATCCCACATAACAGAACCGTGTCAGTGAAAGTGTGACATTGTATCTTCCCCCAGTTTGACCTGTGGACTGACTCCCAACGCAAGCGATTCCTCAACGTGATTTTCTCGCAATGCAAGCGCAGTCAGCTCCACTTTGTACAGAACTGGTTCAACGAGCGTGTTCCCCTGAAACACCTTGACCCGACCAGCATCCTACCACGCTTCCTCTCGCTCTACATTTTATCGTTCCTCGATCCCCGCAGTCTCTGTCGCGCAGCCACTGTCTGCTGGCACTGGAAGTTCCTCGCCGAACAGGTAGGTCACACGACACGTTTTAATTTTTTTAATGTATTAAAATGTTTATTATTTTGTTGGGTATATTTTTAATACATGTTTATTTTTGTACAGTGCATCGATCTGGTAAGCGGAATTTATTACTTAATAAATAAATATATTATTATTATTATTACTATGGGAGCAATCACATGACACATGGAGGCAGTCACATGACACATATTAAGATTTTTTATAGTATGTTTATTTAATGATTTATTTGTGTATTTAAAAAAGTATACGTTTACTTTATTGTACAGTGCATCGATCCCCTAAGCAGGATTTAACGCTTCATAAATACAAGTATTATTATGAGGGCAATGACATGACACGTGGGGCAGTCACAAGACACATGGGGCAGTCACATGACACAAGGGGCTGTCACATGACACACAGGGGCTGTCACATGACACACGGGGGCTGTCACATGATACATGGGAGCATGTGTCATGACATAATTTGTCACATATTAAGTAAAGAACATTTTCTGTTCCTTTTGCGATCATAAAATCATGGTAGACAGTATAAACGACATCTATTATAACATAATGACCACCCAAAGGTGTCTTAATGAACTGTTTTTGTTGTTGAAAATTTAAGTGTTTCTTGTGGAAAAATGCTCCGCTTTCAAATGTGTAGCCTCAGATCTGAAGCCATTATGACAGCGTATTGATATTAGAAGCTCAGCCCCCGATCTTCCTTGGAATTATCTGTGGTTGCTATTTGGGGATTAGAATGGCAGTATGGGGGAACTCGGGTGGAATGGTTTGCAATCCTCAGAATTATTTTGATGTTCTTAATCTTGATGTAGGTGTGTTATTATTATAAATACAAAAGTTACTTGAAGTTCTGGTTCAGTGAAGGTCAGTTCTCAGTAAATTTAACTGCAAGCCATTTTTTCTTTTACATCAGATAACAAACGGCTTTAAAATGTGAGGTATTTGACATGTTAAACACGTTAAATGGTAATAAATGCCACAACAATTCTTGTTGCATCACCAGAAGATATATTTTATTTATTTGTATATTTATTTATTTTTTATTTTGGTATAAATTGCTCTGACCCTATTTCAGAAAATACATATTTAGAGAAAGGTTCACTTGACTTTAAATAATATCCAATATTATGCATTCTTCTTGTACCAAACAGTATTCAGGGTGGGATACTTTATGTAAGGTAGATTTTGTTTCATAGTGACTTAGTGCAGTGTTTATGCTGCAGTCTAAATAATTTAAACCAAAATCAGTAGACGCAGTAACTGCAGTATTGGGTCTGATCCGAATAATAAAGCTAATTGAGAAAAATTGATTTATTTCCAGATTCGTGAATATTTTATTGGGTTGGCAGATGTAATAGACCCTGAGCAGTGTCCAACTCGAGGTGTATCTGCTTGTTCTGTTGCAAGAAGATCAGCACTCATACCACTAATCTGAAATTAATATTTGAGACAAATTCTGAACATTTAGTTTGTTCAAGAACATGAAGGGAGATGCTACACCTAAAATTATGTTTGGTTAAAACAGTTACTAAAATGTGTTTGTACCATATTCTTCTGGCAATTTACTATAATTAAAACAACATTTTATAACTTTTATAACTGGTACATACCTCTAAATAACTTTTGTTCATAAGCAAAGTGTATGTTTATCAAGTAAGGGGTCATTCACAGTGCTTGATATTTACCTGTTCGTAAACAGCATACAACTTGTGAAGCCTCCACTCGTCCTTAGTTACTAATTTGAAATGTTAAAAATTGTCCTGATTGAAAGACCCGTAGGTATGTGTTATGACACGATACATGCATTGAATCATCATAATAACGTTTGCAGACATTTATAATCACTATAGTTATAATTTGCATGTCATCAACATTTTTATTATTAATATGTGAACCTTGACCCCTTCTACCTTTTATTCACTTTCTACAAATAGGTAAACATCAACAACTGAGTGACCCCTAATCCATACTGCTATTCAATCTTGTGGCCACATACGGAACAGTGTTTTTGGCAATAAAAAAATGGCAACTCATTGGAAGTAAAAATGATACCCCTAGCTCATCAAGTTTGGATTAATGATTTCACCTACATATATCCAGAATGTATTCAAAAGTGTATTGCATGTACGATAATAACATTCTGGATAATAAAAAAAGTATAAATATTTATAACATAAAACTTGATTGGTGAAATTCTAGATATTGTAAAATCATTATAATAATTTTAAATATCAATTACCTTTCAAATGTTTCAATTTCTTAAGTGGGCTATAATTCCATTGCAAATTGCACTGATTACATAAATAAACAAACCTATTCAGACGTACTGTCTCCTCTTTGAGGCTTAGAAATGTTTCTAAAAATGTAGGTGGTTCTATGTGCATCCAACAGCTGTATAGAACTATCTCAACCAAAGTTGATCGTCATGGAAACAATACATGGGTGTAGAATTGTTCCAGGAAACTTGTTTGTAATTCAACATGCCATACACATTTTGCTAAGTCATTCTTTGGCAGGGTCTAGCTAAAGTTATGGTTTAGATGTGCTTTCCAATGATCATCTTTGGAAGGCTGTCTTAAAAACAACACTTTCATCTCAACATGTTTTCTTTGAGATCTGTTAATATGATGTTGTTATTATATTGTGAATAGCACTGAAGTTATAGGTTAGGATTCAGGGTTGATGTACTTTTGAACTGCTGTTCAGAAAATTTGGGCCAGAGACATTAGAAATGTTATTACTATTTATGTACTATAAATGTACAAATTTTGAAGCAATTCTTCATTTAGATTGGCAGTGGATACACTTTGCGTAGATCTGTTTTTTGTGTGATCGTGAATTGTATTTTGGGCTTGGACTTATTGCATATATATATACATTTTGTTCACATTTGGCACCTGTGCAGCATTGATTGGCTCCTGAGCTAATGAATTATGAATACAGGACATTCTTGGTAATGATCTACCGTAAACTACCTAATGCATGAACACAGTACGCACTAGCAACAGGGGTACAGCATGGGACTTACAATTGAGATGACTGGCTTTCAAACCATCTTGCAGCCATTCAGAACATGGGCAATTTTCTTCACTCCAAGTTGCTCCAGTTGAGTCAGTATAAATGAGTGCCTAGCCTAGTCGCTTGGGGAAATAAACTGCTACACCGAGGTGTCATCCAGGGAGAATATAAACCCACCAAACGCTTGTCCCAAGGAGACAGGAAATAAGTGCTCACTGTAATGTACTTGCTGCTTACTTTGGCCTGAGCACAGGTCATCGATGGTCATCCTCCATTCGTGTCGGTTTTATACCATTTTATAAATCTCTCACCTGGTTTAACCCATCATCTTTATTTTGTTCTTGGTATCTCAATGCCAGGTGTTTCTCGGCCTTCCTCTTCTTCTCTTCCCTGGGGGTTCCACTTAATTACTTGTCGCATGATGTTGGTTGTGAGTTTCCTCAGTGTGTTTTCTACTCACCTCCACTTTCTCTTTATTTGGTTTTCTATTGGCATTTGTTTGGTCCATTCCTACAGCGTAGTGTTGGGTACCTTGTCTGACCATTCCTACAGCGTAGTGTTGGGTACCTTGTCTGACCATTCCTACAGCGTAGTGTTGGGTACCTTGTCTGACCATTCCTACAGCGTAGTGTTGGGTACCTTGTCTGACCATTCCTACAGCGTAGTGTTGGGTACCTTGTCTGACCATTCCTACAGCGTAGTGTTGGGTACCTTGTCTGACCATTCCCACAGCGTAATGTTGGGTACCTTGTCTGACCATTCCCACAGCGTAGTGTTGGGTACCTTGTCTGACCATTCCTACAGCGTAGTGTTGGGTACCTTGTCTGACCAGTCCTACAGCGTAGTGTTGGGTACCTTGTCTGACCATTCCTACAGCGTAGTGTTGGGTACCTTTTCTGACCATTCCTACAGCGTAGTGTTGGGTACCTTGTCTGACCATTCCTACAGCGTAGTGTTGGGTACCTTGTCTGACCATTCCTACAGCGTAGTGTTGGGTACCTTGTCTGACCATTCCTACAGCGTAGTGTTGGGTACCTTGTCTGACCATTCCCACAGCGTAATGTTGGGTACCTTGTCTGACCATTCCTACAGCGTAGTGTTGGGTACCTTTCTGACCATTCCTACAGCGTAGTGTTGGGTACCTTGTCTGACCATTCCTACAGCGTAGTGTTGGGTACCTTGTCTGACCATTCCTACAGCGTAGTGTTGGGTACCTTGTCTGACCATTCCTACAGCGTAGTGTTGGGTACCTTGTCTGACCATTCCCACAGCGTAATGTTGGGTACCTTGTCTGACCATTCCTACAGCGTAGTGTTGGGTACCTTGTCTGACCATTCCTACAGCGTAGTGTTGGGTACCTTGTCTGACCATTCCTACAGCGTAGTGTTGGGTACCTTGTCTGACCATTCCTACAGCGTAGTGTTGGGTACCTTGTCTGACCATTCCTACAGCGTAGTGTTGGGTACCTTGTCTGACCATTCCCAAAGCGTAATGTTGGGTACCTTGTCTGACCATTCCTACAGCGTAGTGTTGGGTACCATGTCTGACCATTTAGGTGTAGGATTCTGCTCAGGCATTTGTTGACAAAGGTCTGTACTCTTTTTAGTGTAGCCAGTTGTCAGGATCTCATTCATCCAGAAAGGATATCACTAGGTATAATACCATCGCACTGTAGGTTAATCCTACAGTTGAGCTGTCTCTATGGTTACTTAAATTGACACTATCTGTTCCTCATTTAAAAAAATAATGTTCATAATAGCAGAATAAATTTGTTGAAGGTTTACTGTCTGCCAAAAATGTAGTTTGCAATTTGAATATTACACCCATGAAATGATCCAATTGTATACAAAACACAGAAATTATAGACAATATTGGTAGTGTTGCAGTTAAGATGGCAAGTATAGCTGAATCAAACTTCCTGTTCATACTGTTGCCGCCGGTGGATTGACGGTGATTCACTTTGCTACGTTTATACGGGACTACGTAAATAAAAAGCATGTATGACACATTTCATCCACAGCAGTATAAGTCAAAACAGCAAGTAGAATCCATGCATTGTCATTTTTTGTAAGATCATTCCATGTATTGTAGGATGTGATTTGGATGCCGAAGTGTACCCGTCGTGGCTGGTACTTACCCTACACCCCTGCCGACAATGAATATGGGGCGTGGAAGCGTCACTATGTTGCATGTATCCTCACCCTTGATATGAACGCGCCATCCAAGAACAGGGTAAAACCATTTTCTAAGTATTTCAGAAGGTTTTTGAAATATTTTTCAGGTGTTTTTTATATTCCACAAATAAAAACACATTGTTGGAAAGTCAGAACTAAGACAAGGGGAGCCAGGAATATTATTTAATTCAGCAGTATTTTAAGTCTTCTTGCAATCTAGGGTTTTAATATTTTAATAGCAGTAATATATATTCCAAAAATGTTAAAGACAGCTGAAACATAGAAATTACTTTAACGTTGTGAGGTAGTAGACGTTTTCTTTCATGAACAAGAAACATATTTCCCCGTACATAAACAAATAGTCTTTGTACGTTAATTGGGGGATGTCTAAAGTCTAAATGGTGATCAAATGAACAGATTTGTCAGGTGCATACATTTAATGTGTAAATGATTTAAATTTTTTAGGCATCACAATAAATAACCATTTAAATTGGCAGAGTCATACAAACAAAATAGCAAATAAATTATCTAAAACAATAGGCACATTAAATAAACTTAAACACTTTTTACCACTTAATACATCATATATTATGTACAATGTTCTTATTCTCCCTCAGACTAATTATGGTTTACTTTTATGGGGTCATCAGGCACATACAATTTTCAAATTACAGAAAAAAGCAATACGAATAATATCCTTAAGTAAATATAATGCTCACACAAGTCCTATTTTTAATAGACTTCAGCTGTTAAAGTTGGATGACATTTATAAAATCCAACAATAATTTTTTTTAAATTAATTAACAATCTTTTACCCTACTACCCTAATACATGTGAAAGAAATAATCTGTACATGTCCACAGTCAAACATGAATTTGCCCAAAAATGCATAATACACAACATTGTAGAGACAGTTAACAATACACCAAGTAATATCGTTAACAAAATTTACACCCACAGTCTATATGGTTTTTCCACATATACAAAAAACTTTATTTTAAATTATGAATCCAGTTATCGTATTCATAATAGCTTTATTTGTAATGCATAATATGTATTGAAATGTATATCTAAGTATCCATATGTACGTCAACGTGTACGCGAGTACATAAAATAAGTCCTTGTATTAAGTATGTATGTTGATACAATGAGTAAGTATCAACTATAAAAACAAGTCGTGCTATTCTGATTTGTGTCATGTAAATTTTGTTGTTGTTTATATTTATGGGGTGGCTCCTGTGCTAGCAATATTATATATCTAAATGGGAGTCTCCCGACCTTATCTATTACTTACATTATGCATCATTGTATATGTATCATATTTATAGGTTTAATATATTCATTCTGAGTTCTATATATTTATATATAATATATACTATTTTTTACAACACATTGTGCACTTTTTTATACAGCAATAGCAATTTTGCGTTTACAATGTTGTAACTGAATTGCTCTCTCTCTCTATCTCTACAGTTATTATGATGGCCTAAGTTAGTTATTTCCTGCTATCTGATGCAGTTACCAGTATTGTGACATTGCCTTGTGTAGAATAACACATACGGAGCCCTGGGAGATGGAACTGATGCAGCAGAGGCATTGCTACGATCGCAGAAACAAAACAAGACACGGCGGATCGACCCAGCAATAAGTGGTGAGTAAAACAGATTAATTTTCCATTTGTTTCTCCCTTTTAGAAGCAGTTTCAAAGATAGCATCTTATTTACTTTCTTATTAGAAACACTGATTATTTCATCATTGACCATTATGTTTACTGGCAAGCATGCTCATCCCATGACAAGAGATGCCTTGGTAGTTGACAGTCGTCATAACAATATTTACCAAATGTTTTATGCCATTTTAACAAAATCCTGAACAAATTCTTCTGTAATATAACTATATTGTAAATCTCTAACACATAGGTTCAATTTCGTGGACACATGCTGTTAGAAAACTCGTTTTGAATGAAGTATTCTTATGAAAATGTAGACAGGTGATATCCAAATCTTGCAAAATACGTCTACATCAAAGAAACGTGTATCCTATAGTGATGAGTATATCGTTCTGTGGCCAGAGCGTGTCACATGAGTTGGTGTGAGACAGGCAGTGGATTAAATAGGCCAAGAACTTTAGAACATGAATTTGCAATGATACGATTGTCAGGTTGTGAGTAAAGTAGCAATCTCTTGTGATGTTTGCTAAACCTAATGTGTTATAGTCATGACTTGACCACCATTGTGTTGTGTATGGAGCGCCGTGGTGCAGTGCCTAGAGCTTCAGGCTCTCGACCGAGAGAACCCGGGTTCGAATCCTGTGCTGCAGTGTCAAACCGAATACCTGTCGAATCTTGGGCAAGTTCGTTCACTCTGCGTTGATCCAGTTCACTCAGCTGTTTGAATGAGTACCTGGCTATAGACTCTAGACAGTGGTGGATATTTGTATATGAACAGTCGTCACGCATGAATTGCAGTGTGGATGAATGCTTCCCAGACAAGTCAAGATGATGTTTGATTGAACAGGTCTGCCAGAGAGTAAAGTGTAAAGTACTTTGAGCAGTTATGAGGACTGGATACTGTGCTGTATAAGAACTTACCTTTTACCTTTTTTAAAGGTGAGATCCTGGGTCGACGTCCCCCCTGGATGCCCCCTGACCACAACCCCAAGGACCTGGAGCTGTCTTCCAAGGCCCTCTACCAACAGTTCAACCCCAATGACCCCCAGATTGACCCCTCCATGCTTCTCTTCCACAACAAGTTTGGCATTCTCAAGAGTTTACTGAGGAGCTCATTTCCTGGCACAGAGCCGGGATCTTTCGGTCTGCAGTCGGCCGCGAGGCTGGATAAACATCGCATGCTGGAGGTGAGTTCAGGTGGGGTTTATAGGGTATTTTCTCATTAACCAAAGCATGATAACGCAATACTGTGTTTGTGTGTGTATGTGTTTGTTTGTTTGTTGGGTCTGGTGACAGAACACTTGATATGTTGTTTAAATAGTTTCCTGATCTTTCTACACCAACTGCTACCATGTGCTTATGCTAGGCTGGTGAGGACAAGGCTGGGGAGCAACCTCCCATCCGCAAGGCCCCTCTGTCCCGAAGCCTCGAGTTGGAGAGCTTCAGAGAGAAGCGATTGTTGGAGCTGGTAGAACAGCCTTGGGAGCCTCCCGGACCGGTCAAGGACATTGTCTCCCGCAGGTCAGTGCAATCAAGATTAGGGCCAATCTCGTCCCATTTGTAACTGATTACATATAAATTTGGGATTTTTTTTATCAAATTTGGTTTTGAAACTACGGCATATTTCTTCTTCCCCTTTGAACTCTTGCAGGGTGGGGGCCACATTACCTAATTTGTTCACCTTTGTGACAAGTTGTCTCCATCTATGCCGTAACAAGCCTCAACATTAACACTGTACCACTGGCCGGGCATCTTTTTTGAAGCTTTCGGGGCACCAGTTTTCATATTTTACTTCGTGAATGTCGTTGAGACAAAGTGTCGGCCATGGCTAGACCACAGCGGGGATCTCATGAACAGTTCATATCAGAATTCTTAGACCCGAATCAGTTATAGCAAACTGTAAATGTAACTTTGGTACTAATTTTGATCAATACATCGTCCAAGCTCATATATTAAATGAACTCTTATTAGTTGGTTCAGAATAACTCGTATCTAAATGTATTTGTAATTGAAATTTAGTAATAGTTGTCCAATTGAAAATGTTTGAAGTGTAATTGAAAAAATAAATGTAGATAAAAGAGTAACTTTCATGTGAATACAACATTGTCTGAGTTACTAAATAAACCTTTTTCAACTTGAAATTTAAATTTTTTATTTTCATTTCAGACCTGACTTGTCTGGGGGAGCGGCCTATCCGGTGCCCTGGAAGCATGCCCGCCAGCCCCCCAACAGCAAGAGTTTCCCCATGGACCCCC
Source organism: Paraescarpia echinospica (assembly GCA_020002185.1). Lineage (NCBI taxonomy): Eukaryota > Metazoa > Annelida > Polychaeta > Sabellida > Siboglinidae > Paraescarpia > Paraescarpia echinospica. The sequence continues at coordinate 51,052,816 of CM034542.1, forward strand.
ACCCTAGGATCATATTCATCTCCTCCCGGGTGCCAGCCTCCGAGGTCAGTCTTCCCACATCTGGTGGCATTCAGATATCATATGATGGCCAATAGACACTTTATGCTACTAAAAGGAGAGGTAGTGAACTTCGAGCTTGTTGTGATTGTCCAAGTAACATTTTTTCAATTAATGACGTGACCTGTTGCCTAACAAAACCTCCGTCAAGCCATTAAAAAATAGATGTCGGACATGTGGTGCATTCTGTCTTATATTTTGTTGAAATTCTGGCCACAAAAATGTTTCTTTATGTCAGAAACATAAGGCACAGTTTTGTAAAGTGACATGTGGGAATGCAGCAGTAATAATGTAATTCATGAATAGAATCGTTATCAACATTGGTGGCAAAGGTTAAGCTTGACCGAAGTCACCCACAAAATTTTGATTTGTGATGTTAGTGGATATGTCAATTGCTTTTGTGTATTAATGCCTGAATGTGATGTCAATGGCTGATTAATAATGTTGTTTTCTAGCTCACATTACTGCATTACACACAGTCAGAATCTGCATTCACAGAAATGCCATTGTTTTAGCACACAGCAAATAATTGCGGGAATTTATTTAAAGTGAATTTATTGCCCATGGATACTCATGGTAGCATATGCCAAATTGTCAATTAATAAACATTGTATAAATTGATCATATTTGTATTTGCCTTTGGGTAGCCATATTGACCTGCAACCTTGGGCCAATGTGGCAGCGTCACGCTAATATGAAGGCAATATGAATAGGACCAATTAATAACATAGTATCGACAAGGTAGCTTGAATGTTTGAATGAAATGTCAATATATCGATGGGAAACACATATAATAGCACTTTAATACTAATTAACATCTACCGCAAATAATAATAATAATAAGATAACTTCTATTGCGCCTAAATCCTTGGAAACCAAGCTCAGAGGTGCATCAAAACAAAAGGGTTGGTCAATCTCAAAATCCATAAGTAGTTTTTCAGTTGTCAACAGATGGGTCAAGGCGCTAGGGAGCTATGGTGGGTAAGCAAAGTTGTAAAGATACGTTTTTAAATGACAACGGAATTTTGTAATATTTTCAACTGATCTAACACTAAGAGGAAGCATATTCCAAAGAGTTGGTGCAGCAACAAAAAAAGCCCTAGTTCCAATGTTAGTGTTTACTCTAGGAACAAAAAGTAGGTCAGAACTAGATGATCGAAGCTGGATAGGTTTTCTTACAGGAGTAAGCAATAAATGCAAATAAGAGGGTTGCTTATTGGACAGTGCCTGGTATGTAATGGTACAGATCTTAAATATTATACGATATCGTACAGGAAGCCAATGCAAAGACTTCAAAAGTGGTACAGAGAGAGAAAAACGAGGAGATCTTGTAACTACTCTTGCTAGACAATTTTTGCAGTGGAACATAGGATTTTGAAATAGGTGTTTGGTTGCAAATTATGTTAAGAATATTTTTTTATTTATATATTTTTATTTAATAGACATCCACTGCTGATAGAATATAGGATTTCAGTGTTGATGACACCGTCTCTTTTCGTCCCCCAGCTCCTAGTAGATGCCGTGCTGTTTGGGGTAATTCCCATAGTGTACGAGTATGAGGGAACATCAGTTCAGGCATTGCTCAGTCAACTTGAGAAATGTCTGCAAGGCAGAAATGCACAGTAAGTCACACAATATGAATAACCTCTTCCACCAACAGAAATTGGTGCAAGGCTTGTCCATGACAGATTGGGATGTAGCATTTTGCAATTGTCTGTTAAATTGATTTTATAATGGTTGTTTTAGCCTACTGTTACTCTATATAGATCAACACCTCTGATAGCAATAAACTGAGATATACAGTGGAACCCCGCTTTACGGTCACCTCAGTAATAGAGCCACCGTGCAATTAAGGTCACCCTGGAAATTAATCCCTCGAATATAGTCATATCACATTCATGTCATTTGCCCAGTCCCAAGGATGACCTTAATAGTGAGATTTAAATGTATTTAAAATGCAAAGCAAATAATAATAATAATATTATGGTAACCATTTGATACAGCTGCTGCCATCTGAAACAAAACAAGTGTTGAGTTGACATCATATTTCCATAATAACTATGTTCACTTTCAAACGGTGCATTTTACATTTTATTATGTAAAATTCTGAAATTAATCACTAAATATTAACAATAAAATAATTAATAGGCATTCTGCAGTCTCCTGACACATGGATATGCGCCCTGGTGTCGAAGATTAGTTGGTAGAGCAGGTCTGTTGTGGTTGTAGAGGCCTATTTGTCAGTGACAGTCCTTGTGCCATCTACTGCGCTCGAAGGTGCGTGTACATACAATACTGACAAAACTAATGACTTCACTGTTGCAGGAGTATAGGTGTGTTTGTGCACAGTTCGTTGTCGTCAGAGATCCAGTTAGTTCACGGCGCCACTGTGTTCCTTGAGAACCTCGATACACCTGACTTTGTGACATTCTTCTCGACACTGACGAGCTGTGTGCTGCCGTCAACTCGCCAGGGACATGTCGACATATTTGCTCCACTCGCATCATGTGGTATGATAACACCAAGTGGAACATCACAGGCCTGGCGTCACTAATCTTGTTACCAGTGCATGCATATCCTGAATCAATGTTCGTTGATCAGGATTCTGAGAGATACCTTTTCTTTTCTGTTCAAAATGACTAACTAATTCCTAGATCAACCTACAGGTTGATATTGTCTATCCAGTTGTATGGTGTAGTAATTGAATCCGACCTTGTGTGTGTAGTGTACAAAATTAATATGATCTCGAGAAAACGGTAAAGTAAACGGTTGAGTAACTGTTTGACGATGATCTTATTTCAGAGTCAGGGATGGAGATGCTGGTCCAGTTGAACATCCTCACTGGGTCACAGTTCACAAGCCCAATGGGTATCATTGGCAACTACAACCACAGTAAGTATAGACAGACAGTCCCAGCCAGCAGACCCTCGTAGGGCCAGTCAACTTGGACCTTCTTCAGATGTGCATGCTGTTGGCTTCTTATTGGCCTAATTAGAATGTGCAGCCCATGTCATGTCAAGAGGCAATGACAATAGAATTACCTGACAATATCATTGGCCTTTAACAGGTGCCATCTAGCAGCAAGCAAATGTCAACCGAGTCAACGACAACTATTAGTGTCCTTTATTGGACCAATCTATTTTCTTCATCGCCATTTGAAGATGTGACAAAAAGTAGGGTACCAGTCTGATTTGTTTAATGTCAAGCCATTGCCAGTTGAAGCCATGACAGACATGTTTTGTGTAATTACAAGCCAATACCAGTTGAGCAAATGACAACTACCATTGGGCCAATAGTAGTGACATGAGTGTAATGGGCCGGCACTGGCCCAATAACTAATGGCGTATTGGCCCAATAAATAGAAACAGTACTGGTTCAATACTGTCTTGCACAGAGACTGTATATTGGGCTATTAGTAGCATATTGTTCTAACCCAATGCTGGCATTATTCTGGAACAGTAGTGGCCCTGTGCTAGCATAGTGTGTTTGCACTGTACTGGACCTGTACCAACATGCTGTACTGGCCCAATGCTAGGTCCATATAGTACATTGCTAGGGTAGGGTTGCTGGGTATGTTTTGTTCAACCACAAACTAATGCCAATTGAACCAATCACCACCATTTTGTCTCAATATAATTATTGCCTATCGTATTCATTTTCTAATATTTTTCGCAGTAAACAGTGACTGGTCGCCATCTCCTGAGGAAGCAGCTCCTCCTAGCCACTATTTCTGCATGAGCAAGTTGAATGCTTGGGCGAACACCGCAGATCAGGTGCAGGAGGCGTGTCGGGAAACAAAGCAGCTGATTGGACGATACTTTGAACAGAAACACAGAGACCTCGTAGCACAAATTGTGGGTGAGTATTTAAGATATGTTTTGTTTACACTGGCCAATCCAATAAATAAATGAAATAGTATAAATGTACATAGGCGTCATGTGATTTGTTCAATTGCCTTAATTGCAGACAGTTTACGTAACTTGGAATATTCGTAATTTCGTTGTTCTCAGAATGGTGCGGTGAATTTTTAACTAACAGTAATGTTATGGATCCTTATTGGGATCGTAGACGGACACTTGAAAGTTTGCTGCCGAAGATGCAAATAACCCAGAAGGAATACAATAACAAACACCCATATGATACATTCACTAGCTCAGATAGAATTAGACTGAAAGATATTTTCAGATGAAAAAGGAATTAAAATTGCTGTATTTTTTAAGTTTATTGCAACTGGTATATATATTATATCGGCTTCATGAAGGTATAAGAAAATTATGTGTTCAAATGAATAAACTGGCAAGTTGTTTGATGTTTCTGATGCCAACAGGACAGACGATCTTTGATGCGATGGGACAGGTGGACATCTGTGGAGCAGACACCATTGGCGAGGCACTTCTCGATGGACTGTTGCATCTTGGGAAGACTCCAGCTGTGTGTATCTGGTTGCGCTGTTAGCATGCATAGTTAGGGGCCATATTGTTGCAGTAGAAAGCTTTTGTTAATACACTCCCAAGAACATATTTGTGAAATGTAGTTCTATAAACGGCTTACATGGTTTTATATGAATATGTTTAAAAATAAAATCGACACATACCTCAGAAAGGTGGGATACACATAGATAAAAGGGTTGGACTCTCGATAAGCTAAGGGCTTCCTTGTCCACCTGTCACCTAGAGTTAATTCTCTGGGTGGCAGTCTTGTTAAATCTTGTTAAATATGTAATTGAAATTCTAAGAAAGTGATACCTGTTGTTTGTTATATTTCTTGCATAACAAATTAATTTAATGTGCTATTATTATTTGAGATAAGATATGTTGTATTTTGTTACTATAATTGAAATAACTGTAAATGGATATTTAATTTATTCTTGTATTTTATATAAGGATAGGATTGAAACTTACATAAATGTCTTGCTGTAGTTCTTGGATGTCAACTTTTGGTATTGTAATGTATTATTATTTGTCACACCTTTGACAGTTGCAGTGGTGATCATCTATTAATATATATATATATAGTTACATTATTTTTGAACACACATTTTTTAATAAAAAAAATCATTCCTATTTTTGTGAAATGTGAAACTATATTTGGAAATTGTTGTGCAGTCAACCATGCCTACTAGAAGGTTGTCTGTTTCTACAGATGAACCCACTGGAGTTTCTTGGACGTTTCTTGCTCGCCAAGGTCGGAGTCAAAGACATGAAGGTCACTGCCAGAAACATCAAACAAGTAATAACACTTACTGATTGCGGTATCCACATCTTCATGGAAATATTTTGTATCAATAATTTTATCTCTATAGCAAGAGAGACTTTGAAGTACAAAATAATTTGTAATTGTTTTATAACATGGTTATGTGAATGTCATATTAAGATAGTTTCAGTGAAAAAACATGATGATAACAATTATTGAGGTATTTTGACTACCCAAAATTTAGAAATGACTAACCAGAACTGAAAATACAGTTTAATGTATGATAAATATGTTTTATGACAAAATTAGTATTTTTATGCTGCTTGACATGCATTTGAAAATGGTTAAACACTGGATGTGCATACTTTGTTTCACACCCAGAAAAAGGTGCAGTGTGTGAATATTTGTTGTCTTTAACTAGCTGCCAGGTGGCACCACTGTGCATGCTTTGGCATGTCCCCTTGCCACGATGGTGTCCTTGTCATCGCAACTTGGCTGAAATGGATTTGTTGCGTTTTGAAAACAAACACTGCTTTTTAATGGGGATTTGTCTTGTTTTGGTATAAATTTAATTTCATACTAGCTCATCATTTCATCCATATTTAGGCAAAAATTCAGAAGTGGCAGTTATCGCATTTTACCCTGAATCCCTTTATTTTCTCGAACTAGCTGCCAGGTGGCGCCACCGTGCGCACTGCGCCGCATCCTCTCGCCACAACGGTGTCCTTGTCATCGCAACTGGAACTGGACGAAGCGTTCGATGAGAGTCTCGGCAACAGCGAGGCCACAGAGGGCGCTGCATTCGAGGCGGTGGACGGAATCGATGGAGAGGTTGCTGAGATAAATGGTGGCCAGAAAGACTCGGAGAAAGAGAATCGGGATGGGTTCGACGAGGACAAAGATGAGGATGAAGCTAAGGCAGAGGAGGAGAAAGGGCAGAAGGTCAAGGTCAAGCAGATGCCGCATCCAAAGAGGTCAAGGTCACCAGGTCAAGCTGCTGGTAGGGTCATGATGTGGTGTTGCCTTTCTGTTACAACTGTAATTGTTGCAAACTATGGTTAATTACATGGTAAATACTTAGCAGAATCATAGCAAAGAGATTTAGAAAACTGGATCTGGTTTATTGAAAGGGAAATTTGTACAGCCATGTTTTCATATCAAATACTTGTAAAAACAGTCTGTTTTAATACCTGATGTGTTTACATCTTTGATATGGATCATTATTGAAAACTGCAGAGTGATCTACTTTGACAAGAATATAACCACATTTGAGTTATAAAGTATATACTTTTAAGATCTCCGCATCTATTCTGGTGATCGAGATATGAAAGACAGCGTTGTGTGCATATTAAAAAATTATTTAATATTATGGTAGATATAACACATTTTTTGTGATGTTTGCAGGATGTGATGACCTTCAAATGACCTTCCATGACACCAGTATCTGGGGCGACACTGTAACGACCTTCAACTTTACCGCAGTGGAAGAGTTGGCTGCATCAGACGGCAGGACACCACGACTGCTGGTAAAGGCCTCTTGTCTCTACTAACAATATCTTTATCAATATATAGATTACATTTGACTTAATAATTAAGCATTCACCCTCATATTTTAATCAATAATAATAATACTTTACAAATATTGCCAAAATTATTACAACTTTACAGGTCATTTTTAGGGATGGTCGTATATATGTTTGTAAAGTCCAAAACAGTTATGCGTTTTATATCTGGAGTATGGACTTGTGATTTTGTCCAAAACAGTTATGCGTTTTATATCTGGAGTAGGACTTGTGATTTTTATAATAACAAATTGCTATCAACATCAATTTGCCTTAACGTATGTTTCACCCATATGGTGTCACCACTTCAGCAATTTATTTTCCCCTGAAAACATGGCGATGACCAAACCACTACACACCCCTGAACAATGCTTAACCTATTTTAGAACTTTGAGACATGCGATCAGGCCATAGCTAATTTTTCTATACCAAGAAGTTCATTCCATCACACCACATTGTTTGAGGTGCACGAAGGGCACAAGAATATATTTTATTTGATCAAATATAGCCATTTGGGGCAATTTGCACATTTAATACATATACATATTGAAGGATTGTTGCATATAATTGCATAACCTAAAACAGCCTATATGATACTAGTATATTAACCATTTCAGTACGACAGGTCGGATTTCCGGCCGCACTGTCTGTGACACTTCAGTACAACAGGCCAGTTATTCGGCATTGATGATATCTGCTGTTCAAATCGTTTTTACTCATAATTATCCACTACGTGGAGCCATTTGTTGTGTACGGTTGTCAAGGCGAATAAATTAGCTATTTAGCAGTGGTTATCGTTTATTATCATTCAATAATAGTTTACGGTGATTTTCGCGGTTTTTAATGATGGATTATCAAAATCTGCGGTGGCCACAATGGTGGATGGCATTACTTCAACCAGCGATTTACCACTGTATGTTTTGGACAGATTATTTGATAGTTTTAACGAAGAATCTTTGTTGGATGTTGACGATCGACACAATAATGATGTTGGCGAATTTAATAAACAACTGTTCAGCAAACATGCAAAAACGTTGAAATCTTGGTGGCCATTTTGGATTTGGATTGCTGGTTACCATGACGACGGAATGAAAAATGATATGGCTCATTTTATTCGCTGATTATCATACTTTCCAAAAATATATAACATTCCTATTCATAAAATGCATTTTTGTTGCTCAAATCTTGATTGCAGTATTCAGTGGTCAAAGCTGGTCAGGGCTGTAGTACTGAAATGGTTAATGTTATAAAATTAAGTTATAAAATGATCACTACCTTACAAATAAAACATAGAAAATATCTAGAGAGTGAGAATATAACTGTATGGGAATATGTTAACCCTTTAGACCTCAAGTTGACCGGCCAAACCCACCTTTAGACTGACATGCCAAGTCAACCAAACCCAGCCAAAAATAACCACATAATGGTGTATAGTGCAGTGGTGGCACCTAGTGGATGGTTTTTTGAAAACAAATGTTTGAACATAATATTATGTACCTCACATTTTCATGTTTCCTGTCAAATAAATGGGGAAATGGGGAGTTTTTTAAAAATGGCTGAGGTCTAAAGGGTTAATATGTCAATGTCTAAAAGGTTAATATATTAACATGCAAAGAGTTAATATGTTACTGTTTAAAAGTTTAATGTGTTAATGTCTAAAAGGTTAATATATTAACATGTAAAGAGTTAATGTGTGTGGCGGCCTAGGAAAACCAGTCGGAAGTCGCCAGGCGTAATTGCCCGCAAACACGTCATAAAGTTGATTTTGCGTCATTGGGTTGATTTTGAGATTTCGCTGTGATCTTTTAGCTAACATACTTATTTATAAGTTCACCAATGTAGTTTCCTGATTATTTAAGTGAAAGTTGTACTTTTTTTGTGTTTTTGTAACCGTGAAGTTCGTTCTAGGTTGCAGCGTTTTAGAATTAAAAGCGCACTATTTTGCGAACGCTTAAAACCTAGGACAGAAGTTCTTATGCCCATATATGGCATACCGTTCGAAAGCTATTTACAGCATGCAGTTCCCTAGCAGCAGTGCGCATGAATATGTTGGAAGAAAATTGAGTGCGCAGTGAAAGTTAACGGGATTTTATTTGGAGTAAGTTGGATTGGAGTTGTTTATGTAGTTCGATTAATTATTAGTTTAGTTTGATGTTGCTGTATTTTATATCTGTACATATTTCTTAACAGTTTAACAAGTTATCGAACTGGATTTCATTGGAAATACAGACTACGGGACGAATTTCGTTTCGTGTTTACGATCTTCGAAAAATCAAAGATGGCTACGTCCATGGCCATGGGCTTGGATGGACCAAAGTTGAATGATGTTGCTCGGTGTTTCAACGCATTGGCATTGGTGAACATGCAGCATATCGCAAGTGGGACATCCTCAACGAACTTGTGAATGACTACTTTGTGACATGCTCGATCGCCAATGATGACAGTGATTCGGAGTTGTCTGATTCGAGCAAAGACGACTTTGACCCGGAGCTGGCAGAGGAAGTGAGCGGATCTGTCAGTGGTGACAGTCAAACTGTTTATGACGACCCGAGGCGCAAGATGAGAACACAAACGCCTCTCTTCAGGCCCTAACAACAACAGTTCTTTTCAGAGCTAACCACATATTCATGGAAGAGTTTCCTACCTCTTGCGTGTTGATTAGTAATATACATTTTTGCTAACAAACAACTACAACATTTTTTACGGGTGCTCTCTTTAAATTATTGTAACTTTAAAAGTAACCATCAGAATTTGATAATAGTTTCAGTGTTCCAAAGCTAAGACACATAGTTACATTTTCTTCACTACATTGGACATGGTAATAGCACTGGCTATTTTGTTATAATATTAATACTGCAGCAAAATTTTATTTTGACATGAATTCTGATGACCAGACACTACGAGTACTTTTCAGAATTTAACAATTATTTCTGTAAGCTAAAGCTAACAAACACAGCTACATTTGCTTCACTGGATTGTATATGGTAATAGCAGCAGATATTTAGTTACACCATCATGAAGTTTTGTTTTCAGGTGAATAATGACTCTCGACTTTAAAACTTATTTTTCTCCTAAACTAATTTTTGATAGGTGCCTTCTTTAAATTCTTGTAACTTTACATGGTTCTGGTGGGAATATTTAAATACAGTGAACTGTATTGGAATTGGAAATAGTGTTGCTTTCCATTTCTTGAATAAAAATACATATGATTTTTTTTGTCAATGTGACTGGTTTTCCTAGGCCGCCACACATGTTGCTATGTTACAGTCGACGAAGCAGCTAGCGGACCACCCAGACAGACGGTCAGCCGTGGCCCACGAGATCCTCGCCTCAGAGGTCAGCTACATGAGGACACTGGACATCATACGCAAGGTCTTTTACAAACCGCTCAAGGCAGCTCTCGAATCAAACAGGCAGGTTGTAGAATTGTTACACCTGACGTTCTTCAAGTTCGTTATGTGTGTTTGTGCATGGGTGTGTTAACCTAGGACACAAAACTTTCAGGGATTAATACACGACCCTTCAGAAGAAAAGTAACGCCTTAATTTGTCAAAATTCCCCACTCAGGGTAATGTCCTTAATGGTTTTAGGGTTGATGCCATACATCAGACAGACAGATTGATTGTTCAAAATTTTATGTGTATTTTCTGTGATTGATTCATGCGGACTGCTGATTGGTTAGGGATGTCCTATGTAACATTTGTTAACATAACAAACTGTTCAAATTTCGGTCATAACAAACATTTACAAATACCCCAGGAAACCATCTACAGTGTCTATGTATGTGTAGCTCAATCTGGAAGGCGTTTTAGCTGTAGTATGTGATAATTATTGTTCATTAAGACAAACAAAGTACTACCAGCACAGGAATTTGTACTTATTTTTGTTTTACGTAGAGAAACTAAACATATACAAACACACTGCTTCACTATGTTATTATTGTCCCACGATGATTGTTTTTGTTAAGTGTCTGTTGTTCTATTGGAGATATTACTTAATTTTATATAATGAAAATTATCAGAAATTTATTACTAAAAATAATAATTTCACAGTACTGAAAATGTAAGATCCTTGATTTGTTGGAATAATGTGTTGTTTTGATGTTCAGCTATGTCTTTCAGAGCCATCATCAGTGCACATAATCTCAAGATGATCTTTTCTGACATCCTAATCCTGCTGGATTTAAGCAGGTAAGAGAAGTATTTATGCTATTTCTATAATCAGCTGAAAATACCTAGTAGTTCAAGGACAGATTTTTACAAGACTTTAAAATCAAAATTTGTTGTGTTTACGCATGTGGCTATAAATAGTAAAACACCTTTATATTTGTCCCAGTTAAATCTTTAATCAACACATTGTCTGCTGGGAAATCAGTATCGAAACAAGAATAGGACTTTTGTGTCCAAACAGCAACTCATAAAAGCTTAACATAAACAAAACATTTATACAGAAATACATGATTATATAAGTACAGTCGAACCTCAGTTATGGTCACCTTGGTAATCCAGTCACCTTGGTAATCCAGTCACCTCGCCATTAAGGTCACCTTGAGATACTACCAAATTATTTACACAGTAAAAGATGGGATGTTAGTTCCGCTAATACAGTCACCTCGCTATTCAGTAATATGGTCAGTAACCCAGTGTAAAACTATGAGATTGCCCACAAATTACCCCCACACTTACGGTCAGTCACAGCCGGAAGCAAAGATTGGCAACTGACGCGGCTGTTCAGCGGCTGGGCAACAGCGTGAAGCCATGAACTTGGCGTGTGAATGTTTACATGATGACTGTCATATTGAAAACAATGTAAAGATGTTGGACCCCATTATCTTTAGCCTCTATGTACAGACCTGCCTACCATTTCGGATTGTCCGGAATCATTCCGGAAATACACCTCAAATTACGGTATTACGGCGAGGGATGAAAATATTACGGATTGTTTCGTTGCCACAATGATCGTCAATTACTTCCGTGTTCCTCAAATTTAGCTTCACTTTATTCAACAGGTGGCAGCATATATACGCTGCTTGTTGTGACATGGTTTTTCATTCGCTGCTCCTATTTGTAATCTGACCAATAGGAAACGGCGATACGACAAATTCGCATTTCCGCGCTCATGGCGCTCAAACAAGAAGAAGTCACGACTCACGCGGCACGAAATGATGGCGGGGATCGAAACGGCACCACTACCAACCAAGAAGAAACATATGCTGCAAACGTTTATAACAGCATGCACGCAGACATGGCCCGTATTGTCAAATTTAAAGAAGGGGGTCGGCTTTACATACTGCTGTATACACGAAATTTATGTTCCTATTTCACATGACATGGTCACTGGTGGCTGGGATAATCTTATTTTACTGGCATGACTTGGTGACAATAGGTTGCCCGAGATATCCCATGGCGCCTCTGGTGGATAATATAAAACTTAATCTAAAATTAAGAGTTCGAATGTTGAAACTCTGTATTCATTCACGACAACGCTTGTTCTATCATAATCAGCAAATATCAAAAGAAGATTCATGTCAGCAGATAATATATTTGACGAAGAATGATTTATAACAAAAAACAACGCTACAAGTAGCATCAATACGTAAACATTGTGTGGTGTGTATGGGGTGAATGTGTATGACTACAAGGGCGTGTGCATGCGTATCTAACTGTTAATTGTAAACAAGGTTCCTGTTGACCAATTCATCAGACAAGTAACCGTATCCTTTAATAAAACATGCTACATCACAAACATGACAATAATTACATACTTCATTGCTTAATGTTCGTTGCTGCTAAAATGGCGTGCATGTAAGTCTGTGGCAATGTTCCCAATTCCTCTTATGCTTCAGTTGACATATTCAATATTAAGGTCATCTCGCTATTAAGGTAACTTTGACCCAGTCCCATGGGTGACCGTAATACCGACGTTCTACTGTAGTTGAAAACTGTGAAAAAAAACAAAACAATAAATAGACAATCAATGCAATAATGTATTAAGCAGTATACAAACAAAAAATTCATTGAGACAGGAGACTCCAACTAAGACAAAGAAAGATTGATATCGTAGGAGCCGTCACAGGAGAGATTTCTGGTTTGATTCCTTCTGCTGCCGTTTCAAACCTTGGGCAAGTTCATTCACTCTACGTTGCTCCAGTCCACTCAGCTGTATGAATGAGTACCTGGCTATAGACAGTGGTGGATATTTGTGTAGGAATAATCGCGCAGTAATGGTTGAATCCTTCCCAGAGAAGTTGATGTTGTGTTCATTTGATTAGGTCTGTGTGTAAAGCATTTCGAGCAGTCCTAAGGACTGGACACCATGCTATATAAGAACTGACCATTACTTTACCTTTTCTACATAAACAACAAGTATATCATATTAACGCTGCTGCAGGGAATTTGTTGAGGACATAAGGAACCGTCTCTCTGGCTGGTCGGCCGACAAGTGTCTCGGGGACTTGTTTGTCAAGTTCACAGGAACGCTGAAGGTTTACGTAAACTTCCTCAACAACTACCCTGTCCTCCTACGCATGATCGAACGCTGTCTCGAACAGAGCGCCGTCTTCAGGGCATTCCTGAAACGACACGAGAGAAGCGTCGCGGCAAAGATGTTAACGTAAGTTCATTGCTTGGTTGATGTGTTAGGGGGCAGTATCACAGTATCTACTCCCAGCTGCCGATGGTCTATGTTCGTTCACTTCCTTGGCCTGTCAACTACCAACTGGTATTCAAAAACACAAATGTAGTTATTTAGAGTTATTTTGTTAGAAGTTTGCTGCTTACACAGTGGACAAATTGAGTTGTGAGCCACTCTCCAGAGGGAGCCATTGTAGCATCATGTTCGCTTTACCAGAAAATATTGTCATTTGGTCAGCGGGAATGAGTTTAGGAGCAAAAAGATATACTGGTGATAAGTGCTGCGCTTGGTTTGTTGCTCCTACGTAAGTTAGTTGAAATTGTAAGATTAACTTCTTATTAGTACATCAGTTATGTCTCTAGTTAATGAGGTATATCACGTGGAGCGCAGTGGTGCAGTGGCTAGAGCAACTGACTCAATTGAGAGGACCCGGCTCCAATCCTGTGCTGCTGTTTCGAACCTTGGCAAGTTCATTCACTCTATGTTGCTTTAGTTCACCCAGCTGTATGAATGAGTACCTGGCTATAGACAGTGGTGGATATTTGTGACCGAATAGTCTTTGTGTATTAATTGCAGCATGGCTGAATGCTTCCCAGAGAAGTCAAGATGGGGTTAGATTGAACAGGTCTGCCAGGGAATAAAGTATAACATGCTTTGAGCAGTCCTAAGGACTGAATACAATGCTGTATATAAGAACTTTCCTTTACTTTGTAATATAGTTTTCAGCAGTTTCAAAAATGTAACTTCTGAAACTAGTTTCTGAAAGGTGATTCCTTTTTTGTTGCTTACACAGATTACCTGAATTGCTGCTGGCACCATCACGTAGGATAAACGAATATGTGACACTGCTAACATGGTTTCAAAGGCACACTCCAACAAACCATGCTGATCGCTCTGACCTTCAGGCAGCCATTGTGACCTTCACAGACCTAAACAACCTTTCCCTGGAGGTGAACATTTTATTTATCGTTTTTAATTATATATTGCACGTGAATCCTGAATGTGACATTTTAAAAGTTGTACGATTTACATTAGTTAAGTAGTACATAGATGAGCGATGTTTAATTAAAGTTACCATATTAATGTTGGTCTGTATGCTATAAATTGGCAAAACATGATAATTTTTCAGATGTTGTTTTCTCGAAATAAAAAATGTATACTTGCAGCACAAGTTGAGAGTGGAGCGAGAGAGAGAACTCGTGGCACTTCAGAAAAAGATTGTCTCTTGCCCGGTAGGGATATAGATTCATGTACACCAGAACAGTAACGTGTGTGCTTGCATGCATGCGTGTGTGTGTTTGTGTGTGTGTGTGCGTGCGTGCTGCATACATGTGCATGCGTGTGTGTGAGTGGGTGTAGGTGGGTGGTGATGTTAATGTTTTCCTCTTAGACAATTTGCATCAAGGTCTCCAAATTTTCACAGATTAATCTATGACCCTTCAGAAGAAAAGTAACGCCCTTTTTTACATTACATGTTTTCTGCTATTGTTCTGAAGTTAGGAGGACTGCTGATCAGATTGAGACATTTATGTAAACAAAAATATAAGAAACATCTCATGCGAATTCTTCAGGAAACGGTCTTCTGAATCTGTTTCTATGTATACATGTAATGGGTAGTTTTGCTTGTAAGAGTAATGAATTAATAATGTTATAGTTAACAACATAATTTCAACATATATATATATCTATATCTGATAATTTTTGCAACTCAATAAGCCAAATGCTTCATTGGTTACTTGCCATCTGGAGCTATATTTGCTGGACAGAAATCTTGTTAAATCTGGCTAAATCTATTAACCAGTCAATAGATAACACTAATTGATATTCAAGCGTCAGTAGCTAAAAGCTGTATTCCGACATTGTTGTTGTAGTCGTTGATGGAAGCGAATCGGTTCTTCATCAAGCAGCTAGATGTCGCCCATCTGAAGCCTCCGTCAAGGCACGTAGACACCATCAGACCTGAACACAGGTGAGAGTATCTTCACTCGGAATGGTTCTTTGTTCATTCTTAGATTCTCTCTCAACATTTGAAATAGGGCTTTGTCAGTTGCTGTGCCAACTCTGGAATTTGCTCACTTAGTGTTAGATCAGTTTAAAATATTACACAATTCCACTGTCATTTAAAAACTTCATGGCATAACAATCAATCCACTCATGCACCCACCCTCCATCCCACCCACCCACCCACCCACCCAGCCATCCATGCCACCCATCCATCCATCCATCCATCCATATGTTGACAACATGAATACTGCCCATTTATTTTGAGAATAACTAACCCTTTTGGTCCAAGGTAGCGAACGAAGGTAGACGTAGGTGAGTAAACCTCGGCGCCTGGGAGGAGACAACCACACTGCCCCCAAAGTTAGCATGTTGGTATATAGATAAGTGTCTGACAAGGAGAACAGACATAATATATCTCAAAAATGGGCCAAGAGGCCCTGAAGTCCTTTGGACTAATACGTCAATATGTGACCCCGGCTGACCAAATGAGTGATAAGTCAGAAAAATTGTAACATTGTTTTCTTACATTCTTATAAAGGTTGGGTAGGGTGCTTTACACGGTTTCAAAAATTATGACTGCTACAAAAATTGGCGAAGTTATGGAGCATTGAACATGGTAAGGGTCAAAAAGTGAAAACGGCTGTTGAAGTTTTATATTATATATGCAAATGGATTGCATGGAAATATTACATGCATGACATTCAAATGTGGCACACAGTATGTATGTTATGTTGCAATGATACACTGGAAGTACAAATGTGCTGCTACAAAAACTTATCACGTTATGCCAGATTGTGTCTTTAATTATAAAACTAAGAGGACAGATTGATAATGTTATAAATGAATACTTAAAAACAGCCCCACAGAACTAAGTATAGGTACTGTTAAGATGTTTAACCTAATTCTATTATCTGACATTGTGCCAACAGATTGGTGTATTGGGATCATTATGCCTATACAGCTGTATATACAAACATAGCAGCAGACATTGGGACAGTGTGACTGCAGCCCTTCTCAAAATCACATCACTAGATAGTGTAAACATTTTGCATTTTGGGGGGGGGCTGTGTCAGCCTTCTTCTCATGTGATGTAGAGTTACCACAAGGAGAAAACTTGTCTCCTTTGTTATTTGCTATTTACCTGAATGATTTTGAACACCGTTAGTCATAATTATAAGGGACTTGACATGGCAGCTGGTGAAATTTACAACAACCTTAGTGATGATGATGTAGACATTTTCTTGCAAATGTATGTTCTACTATATGCTGATGACACTAGAATAATTTAATAAAATACAGATTTCTTGTGTATAGCGGAACTATGTCAACTCTTCTAATGGTTGACATTTGGTTGTTTCAGGATGACCCCTTAGAATGTAGGCACAACTGTCCAGGGGTCTAGTTGGCCCTGTCTATTGACACAAGCCTCTGCCAGTGACCAATTACAGATTAGTCACAGTTCCCATCATGCAGAAACAGTGAGCTGTGACAGATGTTGTAGGAAAAGGGATTAGTTGAACAAAAGGACTGTAAGCCAGATAGAGCTGCTGCTGCAGTAGACAATTTAGTTGGCAAATTTAGCATTTTAGGGGACCTTTGGTGCCCTTAGAATGATTCAATCAAATACAGATTTCTTGTGTATAGTGGCACTACCACATGAAATGTCTATGCAAAATTAGTGAAAAAGTTAATGAAGAGTTTTTGAAAAAATAGGCAAAATGTAAAAATTTACCAGTTTTGGGGTCCTTTTTGGGGAGTCATTAGGTACCCTTAGAATGATTCAATCAAATACAGATTTCTTGTGTACATTGACACTACCACATGAAATGTATATGCAAAATTTGAGAAAAAGTTGCTGAACAGTTTTTAAAAAAAATAGGCAAAATGTTACATTTTTACCAGTTTTGGAGGCCCTAGGGAGCACTTAGAATGATTTAATCAAATACAGATTTATCGTGCATAGTGGCAGTGCCCTAAGATATGTCTATGCAAAATTAGAGAAAAAGTTGCTGAACAGTTTCTGAGATACGGCAGCTAACGGTGGACAGCGGACGTCGGACGGCGGCAGAGCGATGGCAATAGTCCCTTGGACCTTTGGCCAAAGGACTAAAAATGAATACACCAAAATGCCACCAATGTCTTACTTGCTTTGCATTTTTCAGAACTTATCAGCACATCGAGACACTGGGTCTATTCCTCTTCAACGATAGCCTGGTGATCACCAGAAGAACTACACGCAACTTTCCATTTGACCGCGCTGTCGAGCACACGTACCGATTCGAGGCGTGCGCTTCCCTCAACCGACTCAGAGTCGAGGACATTGCCGACTCAAAGTGTGAGTCATTTATGCCATCTGTTCTACATAAGACTATTATTTATTATAGTCCGTGAGCCAGACAAGATAACTTATTTATTCTGTGTCTCACGCTGTTTTGCCGTAAGAGGGAAATGAAGTCTGTATGATATTGTTCCCGTTTTCAGACACCAGATGGGGTACGTTTATGTTTTGATGTGCCTACGACATATAGAAGCTGCACAGAAGATGTATAAAATGACAGAAATGTAGCAAATTGCATTTAGTTTCATAAGAAAGTAAAACATTTGTCATCCATGTCATTAAAACATTACCAAAATTGAAGTAAAAATTATTGTTGAAAAAAATGCATTTTTTACATTTTCCTTGACATTTCCCCCTATATTTTTTGCCAATAATAATAATAGATAAATTATATGAGTATTGCCGTACTTGGAATTTTATTACGAACAACTTTCGTTTATATACCTTTAAGATCCAATCTGTAGATTTGGCTGTAGGACACGAGTTTTGAATAGCTGGACTTCCATTTGAAAATGGAAGCCATGTTTAAAATGGCAAGATGGCGTACAAAAAGGTAATAAGCTACGCTTCTGAAATGTCCATCACCCATTTTCGGACACCTCGGATATTGGTGTAACTGAAAATCATAGTGGGAATTACTCCCTCAATTTGAGAATCAACTTCAGTTTCTTTTAGAAACACAACAACAATTCGTTTCTGATTTCAGTTTCTTTAGAAACAGGAATGAACTATTCTCCCATAGCGTTTGTAGTATGATGACATAGCTTTTTTCACAATAATAACATTTATTTTTCATAAAACATGTCAAAAACTAAATTCATATACCTTATTAAAACAAGCATGACACTAAATAATTTGATAAATAAATTTGTTATTTTTAAAGTGCGGTAGCATAGTGGTTGGACTGGATACCAAGCTATTACAGAACTTAATCATTAATCAGTGAACAGACTCTTCTTCCTCTGGCTCCCTTGGGTGGGTCCACACCACTTCATTTGTAGCTTCTTCCACTTTTCTTGTTAACTCTCCATCTTTCTCTGTATTTTGTAATGACTGTTCACACCTGCCCTCCCAAGATCCTGTTTCATTCCATCTCATCTTTGGTCTTCCTCTTCATCGTTTGCCACCATCTTCTCCTTTCCATGTTCTTTTTGACAGTCTGTCTTCGCTGATTCTTTACATATGTCCTGCCTATTTCATTATGTTTCCGACTACTTTCATGGGATGGGAGCACATTGATAGAGTGATCCCTCTTGAGTTTGCCTGTCTCCAGTGTGACTCGTGTAACCAATGTGTTGTGTTGGTTGTAGATGTGTCAAACGCTATGAGGATGTACACGCCAAAGCGCAGCTGGGTGGTAGCCGCGGACACCGCCGAGGACAAGTTCAACTGGATCTCTGTCCTCGAACAGAACATCAGAGCTGCTCTCGTCGACATGGTGTAGATCATGGATCAACTGATCTGAGGATCATTTCACTAACATTCTAATTAGCTCATATGCCGGGTTTTGTTCTCTAAAACCTATTTCGCGCCTTACCAGTGTATACCGGAAATTATCTGATTTCGCTCTTTAACATCTTGTATACTGAATATTGTCATCACCAGGACGTGCCACTGGGACACTATTGCTGGTGTGTCATGGAAATAGTCTCCTCAGTGATATGACGGCGACTTTTCCATTTTGAAAATAAAGTTCCTTAAAATTCACAGTGCATTCTGTTTAATGATGGATTTTCGTTATCAGCTCGTTATTTTTCTGAAATGGTCCCCTGCTTCAAACGCGCACAATGCATACATCATAGCATATGAAACAATCTCCTACTCTTCACCAGTCATGCTCTAATGCAAAATCTTTTTTTTTTTTATTTATAAAATCATACGGTAGGTACTAACATTTTCTGGAAGGTCTTGGAAATATGAAATAACTATTTCAAGTAATATGCTCATAGTGTGTGAGTATGGTTTATTACAATACATACAATTAAAAATTCAACATTTAAAAAATTTGATCTTTGTAATATTGTAAGAGGCTCGTTTCTTTGATATGACAATTTTTCAGAAAGACATGCAAGTTTTAGAAAAATTTTGCAAATGTTTCTAAATTATATGCTCATAGTGCGTAAGTATGGCTTTATTACAGTGTATACAATTTAAAGTTCAACATTTTAAATGTTTGAACTTAGTCATATTTTAAGAGGATTGTTTTTTTGCACTTATTTATTTGATTCACTACATTCTGAATATCAACCAATACTGAAACCCTTCATTTGAACTCAGACTTGAGTTTGGTTTTGAGAGAGAGAGTTGCATACACTCTTTCTTGTTAATATAGTTATATATACATATATGGAAATATGTTGCAGTTATTTTGTATACAGCTTAGTAGAGTTGATTTAATCACATGTATTTTTTCTATGCAGATGTCACCGAGACTTATAACGGTTGACTTGTATTATTTCCTGTGAAAGTTATACACAATTGGTTGGTTTACTGACTGCACTGTTTTGTCAGACTACATAGTGGCAGTATCTTTTGTGTTCTCTCGCGTTGTCGGACTGTGATAATCCAAGGTTGTGAAAACTTGTGATTTGTCATTGACTGGGTCGAAATTCATTGTTACGTATATTAAACAATTGTTTGTGTCTCATAATTGAGATTAGTCGGAAATGTGCCTGTTTTAGACAATTGTTCATTTTGTTTGGAGTTTGGTTTATTGTTAGTATTTTCAATGAACTATTTAAAGAGCTGCTTATGTGCAGATTTATAAAATGTTTCTATATCCACATGTTAGATTGCCTAATCTTAGTCTCCAAAGGAACATGTTCATATGTTGATTTTATTATTTTTTATATTAAAAATGTTATTTAGATTTCATTATTAGTTCTTTAATCAGATAGAGCAAACTGTTTTCACAAGCTGTAAGCAGAATTATTGTATTTTGTTATTTTTACGTTATGCTATATTATATGTATACAGTGTCTTGTGTACTATCTGAATATAATATTATAATGTATGTGTAGCATATATTTTGCATACAATTTAAGAGTTGATTTACTCACAAGCATACAATTTAATAGCAATTTCTATGCAAATGTCACTAATGCTTATAATGGTCATAATATAATGCCAGTTTTACATTGAATGTCATCTGAACATTTTATTATTTACATAGCCTAAGTGTTTTATTTACCGCATAATTTTGGAGCTTCCGAACTTGTCGTTTCCAACACGTAGTAAGTTGCATGATATTTGTTGAACTTATTTATTAACATTTATAACTTAGGGAAAGAAATGCTGTATATTATAAGGTTTGTGTATGCATATTATTGCTGAATAAGTGGATAATGTTTATTCAACAGAGTTCTAATTGTGTATGACAGTATAACAGTTAAGAACCAGTTATTACAGTTACCGGTATGCAAAATGGTTGTTCATTTTAAAAGTTATGTTGTTAACAATAATTAACATACTTGCAATTAAACGTTGTTGATTGTTAGTGCTTTGCCATGATTCCTAGCAGTATTAAAACAGCCATATGTATCTGTGATCGTCTGTGATGTGTTTGATGATTATATACAATAAACTATTTAACACATTTGTGGTTATTACACATTACAGAATAGTTGCTTCTCCTGCATTGCGTTTATAGCTCACTAGGAGAACAACGCAGTCACAACACTACAATTTTTCCCGTTCAGCCACAAAGTTATACAGCAATGAGTGCACTCGGACAAACATTATTTAATTATCAGCTGTCCAAAAACATACAATGCACAAAAATAATTCTCAGATACACTGTCTGAATACTTATGTATCCCCGTTTTATTAACCCTAATATTAACAGGTCTTTGTAGCTTCATTACAATTATCTCCTATGTCGGTGTCCGATTACACAATAGCAAAAATAAAATATTTTGCAGAAGTGTCCAAAAACTTAATTTTGTCGATTTTTTGGTTGTTCGAAAACAGTTTCCAAATACCTACAGTCATTGCAGAACCTCGCTAACAACGTCGCTCCCAGGACTGAACAAGTGACCTGAATGATGAGGTGACTGTATTAGCAGGATTATCTTTCCTCTTTCTTTACTGTTACAGAACAAATTTGGCATTATCTTGGTGACCTTAATTGTGAGGTGGCTGTATTACCAAGGTGCTGTAAAGTGAGACTCCACTGTACATGTTTTTCTTGACTTTGTGAACTTCTGCTAATATCAAGAAACACCACAACTGAAACGCTACTGTCTAAACGTTTTATTGAAGCATGGCTCGTACACACAACTCGGACAACCTTATGTCAACATCTACAGTCACCACGACACTGACATCGTTGAACACACGGCGGACAGGGCCAGGCACTAACGCACGCGCTACGTTGGAATGTCACGACGTTAACCGTCTCCAGGGCGTGTCATCACCGGGCCCTGTCCGTGGCGACACAGTGTAAACAGTAGGAGTCTACAAGATCAACTACGCCAGTTCTAGCACCTACAGCAATTGTCACGCAATGGGGGTGAGGTGTTTCCACACAACCAGTGGCGACAATTCCACTACATTTTAATGACTTCGTATGCCTGATTTACTCTTTAAAATCAAAGTCGCCCCTTAACAGTGATCTTGTATACTGAAATTTGTCGACACCAAGATGCGTCACCAAAACACTTTCACCAGTGTGTCATGAAATAGTGTCCTCGCTGATATGGCGGCAGCTATTTTGCATTTTGAAAAAGTTCCTTAAATTTAACAACGGATTTGTTTAATGATGGATTTTCATTACGAGTTCGTTGTCTTGGTGAAACAGTCCCCAGAACGCACACTATGAACGGCCATCTGCACATGCGCGTCCTGTAAGACCAATTTCTTGAAACAATACAGTACGAAAACAGACAGTCGAGTACAACGTGCCTGTGTGTCCTCAACAGTCTCTGGTACTGTCTTGTCTATTTACGCAGGCAGATATGTAACCCGCCATTGGCGAACTGGGTATTAACTGACACAGGCATATTCTGCACATGGATTAAAAATAGCTGTCTAAGACATGTTCCATCAATTTTGTGATTTTGGCAGAAATGCATAACTTATAATATCATATTTCAATGTTGTTTATTTTTTACAGCAAACAATCGAAAACTAATAAAATGCATGCATTTATGAAACCATAAATATTATATTAAAAACAATACACAGTGTATGTCAAACTGACATCGTTTCACAAAACGTTGCTTTTCACAGTTTGCTTTCATTTTAGCAATAAATAACAAAAATACTGAATATATTCAACAAATGAGGTGTCATTTTAAAACTCGACCTATGGAATCCATGAAGGTAGAAAACTAAATTTCACAAGTTTGCGACTTAATGCCCACTTTGCTGTGGCAGGTTACATACCTTCCTCTTGGTTGTCACTGCACACCAGGCAGGTGATGGTATAAATGGAGCACACACCATTTTGAGCAAGCAGTTCCCAGTCTACTGTGTCATTTACCATCGCTTAAAACATCTCTAAAAGGTGTGTCCATTCGGAAATAACGATGACCATGTTTTCTCTTTTCAACTGCCTCTCACACATAAACATATATCGGACCAGTTTTTCATTCCCGATATCAAATGCAATCCTGATTTTTTCACACACTAAGTGTTATGCTATCTGCCAACTAGATGATACTTCTGACGACTATGGTTTGCTGGGTGAGCGCTTGTTAGCAGTTCCATATAGACACAACTACCTGTTTTGCTAGTTGGGTACTGTCTGTACCTTCAAACGCTGTATTGAGAAACAGCCTGAAGGTCCGCTTGAGCAGCCAATACATACACACTACACACAGCGTACTCCAAATTATCTATATAAAATATGTGCAACAAATGTACTATATGTGCCTGTGTACAAAACTAATATGTATATGAATTTCATATAATAAATTATATATATCGCCAGTGTCACCTGCCCCGAATATATATGAACTATGACTAATGCTACAATATTTTACATCTAATTGTTATAATAATAACCTCTCATGTATGGCAGACTGTAGCACCAATCAATCGTACCTTAGTCTTCAACACTGATTCCCTGGCAACACATAGACGTTATTAGGGATATCAGAACGGGAGAGTGTGATAGGTAACGTCCTGGCAACCACGTAACATCAGTTGAATCATGTGGATACACGCTGTGATTTTGGATACCACTTTAGACTGCTCACAATCACAAGTCCGTTGGCAAATAATTCTATATAATTCAATAGGAAATATCCCATAGAAATATTATATAGGATTTTTGTGCAAGATTCTACAGAATTCTATAGACTTTTCTACAGCATTCTATAGAAAGTGGTTGTAGATTTTCTATAGAATTCTATAGAATGTTCTATAGAATTCTGCAGAAAATTGCTGTAGGTATTAAGCATGTGATCCACAAACGGACGTATCATTGTATGGCCACACCGACACAAACCTTACATGTACATGGTAGTTCACATACCGCCCAACAACGACTCAACTTTCATTTCCACAAATTGTTACCGCCATTCTATTCACAATGCTCATCAATCGATTATTTATAGCATGAGACATTTCACCACAGGAGCCATTAGAAATCAACGATAATAAAAAGTATCTATCTACGATTACAAGGTTTGTACTGAAAATTGAAATACTTCACATTTACAAAGACATGTTCTCATGACAATGTTGTTTCCATGGTTACAATGGTGACATAACAGTGATGACATACTACACAAACCAATGATTTAATACCCTAAAAAAATCGATCAGCGTCCCAAAGACTCTGCGGATATGCCATCCATGATTAAGTTTAGACAAACCGATTCCAATTATATATAGATACATATATTAAAACCACTTATTATGCCAAACCAGGCATATATAGAGATGCCCAGTGCACACGCAGATGCACATGGCATACAGTGACACACAAAAATGTGACAAAACTGGTGACCTTCTGATGAACCTTTCATGTGACCAAGATTTCTACAACTAATGATGACAGTTGTTGTTGTCATCATACTAGCAGATGTGTTGCTATACTAGAGGAATGAGTAAGGTTTATCCCTACGTATCTGATCACCTCATCAGTAGAAACTAACTCTAGCTACTCTACTCGCTAATGTAATGGTCACCATAAGTGATTTCAAATCTAATGAACACAACATTCTAAATTAAATAATCTCAACATTCTACATGAATTTCTCGCTTTCAGTGTACGTTAACATACACAAACCAAACAACTGTTGTTCCAAGTGTCTTAAAACCTGCAAATTTCAACACTAAAATCCGCTGCCAAGTGTTCACATGTACTTGGATGCATTAACGTTTGAGGTCAGGAATGCGTGACATGGCAGCCCATGATTGGTTAATACTTCTGTCGTCTCATCACGGTCTACACCCAGTCAGCAGACGCCCCCTTCTGGTTGTTTGAGCAGTTTGTGTTGGCGGTAGTGTCCGTCAGGCCAGCGTTCTTACCTGTATCCTCTGTCAGCAGCGTGTAAGGAAAGCAGCCAGATTGAGGGGTCTATACACGATACATAATTCATGTGCAGGACATGTTTATGCCACACGCAGCAAGTGATGCCAGCCCAATCTTCAGTGCCAACAGTGCAGGTAAAACGCCAACAGAAGAACACTATGCACAGAAACAAACTAGCGCCTGCCCAAGGCATGAACACAAACAAATGGCAGTGACCAAT
This sequence comes from Paraescarpia echinospica, assembly GCA_020002185.1. Classification (NCBI taxonomy): domain Eukaryota; kingdom Metazoa; phylum Annelida; class Polychaeta; order Sabellida; family Siboglinidae; genus Paraescarpia; species Paraescarpia echinospica. The sequence continues at coordinate 51,078,306 of CM034542.1, forward strand.
GGTTGTAATTCTCTCTAAAAAGCATGATGTAAACGTTTTGTTGAGCTTTAATTACTGACCTTTTTGTGTCCCTAGTTTTGTGAAACCACTCAAACATGCTCAAACATATGTGCATAAACACATCTATTATTACTCTATGTGCAATTCTCTTCGCTCCTTGAAAGATAAAGAACTGACAGTCTAGAACCCTGTATACATTATTGCATAATTACAAAGATAAAACAGAATAAGATTGATAAAAATACACCTTCATTAACAGGGATGTTGCTATGTAAACTCCGGCATGTAACTGGACGCCAGGCATAAGTCCATAGCCTCAGATGAACCAAAACATACAGAACAGGGTAATGCCCAGCTGGTGACCAGCAACTGAAGCAGTGCAAATAATTTGTGGCAAAATCAAAGTTGCATCATACTAAAATTATAATACATTGCAAAATCAAAGCTGCCTTCTAAACGAAGTGCTTGAATACCCTGGGGGGTCAGTGTCACCAATATATCAAGCTCATAGGCTTTCATCAACTATATAAAAAATTAAATCACTTAAAAACAGTGTTTTAAATTACTTACAACTTTTAAAACAAATATTACCAACATAATGTATGAGCAAAAATGGTGTAATGACTGGTGAAATAATTGTTCAAATTCAATGATTATGACCAAAAGAGACAGAAACAACATCTTATAACAAAAATGACATCTTGTGAGCTCGATTTTAGTGACATGCGCTCCCAGTCACAAATTTGGCACTTCATAAATAGTAGCACTGTAGAACTGCCATGATACAATTCATTGCATTTCAACGTATAGCACCAGGGTATGAAATTTGATATGGGTGTATTTTAAATGGAGGAGCTTCGAAAACACTACTGGTCTTCGATAACAGATATATGGTCAGGTTAAATGTTGCAAGATGTAGGTCCTGTTTCTGCAAGGACCAATGTGTGTATATACATCAGGCCTAGTTTACCAGGATCTCTTACCGTCAATACATTAGCCTAAATAGACACCTGGGTCGGTTTCAAGAAGTGTTCGTGCCACCCACCCCTTACAAATCTCCATATATGTAAACAATTAAATCTAATTTCACAGTTTGCACTTAATAATTATGCACCAACGTTCACAAGACCATTAATATTTTCTATGACTATTCATGAAATGCTTAGGCCTAGATATCCCAAATGTATGATGTGAATGTTTTGTGAAACTGTCCTCAAATCCCACCGGCTGACAGGTCGGGATTAGGAGCCGTGACAAGTCAACCGTGACCGTGACAAGTCAACTGCGACTGTGACAAGTTAACCGCGACGAATCAAGGACTACAGTCAGTTGCTGTGTGCTTTCATGCCACACGCAGCAAGCGCAGAAAACAGCCGTGTGCACAGACATAAGGACCTAGACGACACCTTTAGTAGCTATGTCGTTCTTGTGGTCCTGGATGCCTTCCTCCATCTCAAGGACCTCATGGTCCCCGGACCCTGCCACACCATGCTCTCGGTCCTGCTGCTCCAGCTCGGCCCTCGAGAGATGGTCCACTATGCCGGCACCGTACGAGTCACCCACCACGTTGACTGACGTCCGCAGTCGGTCGCTGAAACAGTCCAACGGTAAAGGCGTCTTAAAAGGACGTAGTCTGTTCATCTGCCCGGAATTAGAGGGGGCAGTAATTTGTAACAGGAAGTCTGCTGTGTTGAACATGGGAAAGTTGAACATCAAAGGGTATAGCTCAACCCGATTTGGCCGTATTGCCAATAAAACTTGTTTTGAAACTGGACGTTTTATTTACTATTTGAAGATGTTCAAATTGCGACCGTTGTTACGGACATACAAAACACAATTTTACAGGCAGTATAACATAGTTAGTAGCATCTTAAGAATATCACATTAATTAATAAATTAAAAACTAGGAACAGACTGCCTCCTTTTAAGATGTTCTTAGACCATTATAACAAAATCAATAGAATATATATCATGGAATATATTCTACAGAATTTTTGTGAAGAGTTTCAATAGTATATTTTTTACTATAGAATTTGTACAGAATTTCCATAAATATTATTATACATGTAGTTATAGATTATATATATAATAATAAAGAACAAAATATACATTATGTTTACTATGTATAAATACATGTATAATATATTATAATACATAATATCAATACAATTTGAATAAAATCGATCAATTAAAATAATTAAGACATTTAACATTAGGAATTATCATTAATGATCAAACAGGAATAGCAATTTCTACCTGACTAGTATAAAGTGTGTGACTTACAGAAGCCAGTCGACGGAGACTATGAGACTGATGTCTTCAGTGGGCAGCCCTACAGCGGTCAACACCAGCAGCATAGTGACCAGTCCAGCACTGGGCACACTGGCCGCTCCCACACTCGCCAGGGTCGCCGTCAAACTGAAACACAGCACACAGGTCAACCTCAAAACCATGCTCCTGTGCAGAGGTTTGTTAGTGTCATTTAAATGTGAACCAGCACAGCAAACCAGGTATTAAGTGACACCGGCCTATTCTGCACACGAGCTAAAAATAGCTGTCATGGTCACGACACAACTATTTTGTGATTTTGGCAGAAATTGTGCATATTTAATAATCTCGTCTTTAAACGAACCAACATGTTAAGGAACCGTAGAAAATATGAATCAAAATTACCTCTTTTGATAAAACTTCGCTTTTTGATATGTTGCTTCAATTTTAGCAATAAAATAAAAACTAATGACGATATTTCAACAAGTGAGGTATTGTCTTAAAGATCATGGTCTGTGGAATCCAAAATGGTGCAAAATTCAATTTTACAATTTTGTGACTTAATACCCACAGATGAATGTAGGAAGAAGATATCTCTCTGAGTTTCATTACTGTTTCATTCAGTGAGAAACAAACAGGAGACCATTTCACTAAAATTCTTATGAGTTCATAAGCCTGATTTTATTTTTTGAATCACTTTTGCTTGTGTACAAAAAACTGTCACCACTAGGACAAGTTTTTCGTCATTGTCCATGTTTTGCATCCAAAGAATAGTTCAGACTCTACTGTAGCTCAGACTCTACAGCCGTTGCTTGATTTTGCGTGAGAGTGTAGATTTCCATATTAGGTTTAGTTAGTTAACTACTCTCCATGCCATTGCCTTCCTGGTTTTGATGTCTTTGTCTGTTGTGCAGACCCACGAGCCAAGGTATTTGTAGTCTTTAACCTTCTCTAAAACAGCTCCTTCCCTGGCAGTTCCCTTGAATGCGATATATTCTCGATCACTGCACCCTACATAATAATGAAGTTCCACCGTATCACTAATTATACAGACGTCATACCTGATTGTAATGACCTGGCCAATGTTGAGGGCGATGCCGTTCATCTGTGCTATAAAGATGGCTGCCACGGCCTCGTAGAGTGCCGTGCCGTCCATGTTGACCGTAGCACCAACCGGCAGCACGAATCGCGTCACTCGCTGGTCAATGCCATTGTTCTCCTCCAGACAGCGGAATGTAATAGGGAGGGTCGCAGCACTGTGTACATATTAAAGAACAATTCTTGTCAATATTCACCAATTCAATCGTAATAATAATTATAAAAGTAACTATGTAGAGCCCAATCAATCAAAATTGCTCTCGGGTGCTTTAAATGCATTTATGGTAGTAGTATTTTACATAAAAGAAATGCTAATGAAATAAACATGTTAAAATTTATATAACACATCAGATGTGTTTGCTGTATGACGATACATTAAATACAACCAGTAATACAAGAAAAAGGATAAGTATTTATAACATGATCGTAAAACTGTTAACAAACTAATACGTGCGCACCGGTGAACGTACAAAAATCTGCTTGACAACGGCTCGCAAAATTTTATTGAAAAGTCATACTTAAACTCATGGTAGGAGTGTAGTGAATTCCATATCAATTGCTATAGTGCCGCCGAACCTAAATTGCAAATGTAATGCATACGACACATGCTAAAATCACTAAAATTAAACTATAAAACATTCGGTTGATTTCTCACCGAAACCGCCATATTGGATAACATCAACATCAAAGAAGCAAGGAACCCAAACTACCATCAGCTAAGTACACTACATATCACCAGCTACACTTTTAATGATTATGATATAACTAAAATTAATTTGTTTTTGTTGCAAAAGCTTGTAAACTAAATGCGTACACCATAAAAATACTAAATCCACAAAGTGGATTATATCCTCGAATACTGCTCCTAGCAAAGGCAATGCTATGTTTCCGCGAAGCATAACATTTTAATAAATTATATGTATATAAAGTATATACTATAGGTGTCAGTAACTAACCAGAAACCAACAACTCATACATTATAACAAACTGTTTACTAATAGGCCTTTCACCATTGCACGCCTCAAAATGCACTATTTTAAACTCACTTTTAATGTGTAATATGTTAATTTAAGGGTACCTATCTTCCTATTCACTGCACAATCTTTTTTTAGTTGAGTTTTAATTTGGTTTACATCTTTACTATCTTAGTATAACTTTTAATAAATGCATTTATATATATATATATAGCCATAATATTAATTTTAACAAAGTTATTTAAAAAAAGTATCAGGCCAAATTTATGTTTACACCACAAAGTCTTATGTACATATATATTGTTTTATTTTAGCGACTCTGTACTCACTACTGAATAGAGTTGTACTCTGGAGACTAGTGTATAAATAAAGTTAATTATTATTATTAAGATGCTCTTTGCCCAGTATCGCCCTGGGGCCCTACCAGGGCGAAGACCTGCAATTTCTATTGCACTGCACTAAGTGTCTTGGAATTCAAATCAGAAACTTTAATTTTTCATATTCAAGATGTATTTAATTTATGTCTTGGAATTTATTCACACATTTTGTCATAACTGATTAGACCATTATAATATTGCAGCCTATAGAAACTAGTCACTAAACTTTTTATACGGACAGAGATTTTATAATTATCTATATTTTATTTTAATATTAATTTGAGTACATTGATGTAATAACATTGAACATATTTTTAACAACTTTTATTATGTATACACATACCCTGTATTATTTATTTATTACACTGTGTGCATAGCAATAGATCTGTTTTTATTAAGTGTAGGTGTATTTAAGTGTGTGTGTGTGTGACACTGTGTGTATGAAATATGTTTTCACTGCTCGTTGTTTATTTTTATGTGTGGAGCGCAGTAGCGCAGCAGTAAGAGCTTTGGACTCTTGACTGAGAGAACACGGGTTCGAATCATGTGCGGCGGTGTCGAACCTTGGGCAAGTTCGTTTACTCTACATTGCTTCAGTTCACTCAGCTGTGTGAATGAGTACCTGGCTATAGACAGTGGTGGTTATTTGTGTATGAATAATCTTTGCGCATAATTGCAGCTTGGCTGAATGCTTTCAAGAGAAGTCGAGATGGTGTTCGACTGAACAGGTCTGCCAGGGAGTAAAGTGTAAAGTGTTTTGAACAGTCCTGAGGACTGGATACTGCATTATATAAGAACTTACCTTTACTTTTACCTTTATCCAGACTTAAACCACTACCATTCGAGTTGGTGAAATAGCAGGTTCCATGCACCACTCTCATTCAAAATGCACTTGTAACTGTATCCTGTTCATGCTTGCTTGTCTGCAGATTACTTTTAGGCTTTTAACTCATCCCAAGTTTGAGAGCTTTCAGAACTATATAAACGAGACCCTCTATGTCAACACCAAACCCAGACAAGATACCAACTCTGTCACGACTTACTACATTTATAGTCCTATCTGGAAACCCATTGCACAACTGAGATGTTTCAAATCTTTACACATGACTACTTCTCTGTAAACCAAAACATGACAGTTAACGACAAATGGAATCTTGTTTCCATTAAAATCATCGACATTATGAACCAGTATGTACCATACCATCTCACTACTTCAAGATACAATCTTCCTTGGTTCAGTAAAGATTTAAAGAAAATGTGCAGAAGAAAGAAACGACTCTACAACAAAGCAAAAAAAACTAGAAATCCAGAAGACTGGCATGAGTTCTGTAACATCAGGAGAAACATGCACAAACATCTTTGCTCTGCCAGACTGTCCTACACAAGCCAATTCCTAACATCTACAATAACAGAGAAACCCAAATCATTCTGGAGCTTCATTTCTAAACTACGACAGGATAACCAGAGTATTGGGGACCTGAACATTGCAGGAAACATCACTAGTGATGACACACACAAAGCAGAAGCCTTAAATAACCTGTTCAAAAATGTCTTTACAGATGAAGGAAATTCGATGCTACCAGATATGGCCAGGACACCACATGGAGAATTCCCCAAACTAACAATTTCAATTAAAGGACTATTTGACCAACTTTTCAAAATTAACACCTCTAAATAAATCACAAGGACAAGATGGCATTCTGCCATGGTTCCTAAACAGATATGCCTTTCATCTAGCACCAATGCTACATAACATTTTTCAATCATCAGTTGACTCTGGTCAAGTCCCCAAAGCCTGGAAAGAAGTCGATGTAAGAGCTATTTTAAAGAAAGGAAGCAGGACAGAAACATCCAATTACAGACTATATATTATATCTTTGACAGCTGTTATCTCTAAACATCTTGAACACATCATACACAGCCACATCAAGAAACACCTTGAACAGCGTCACATTCTGACTGACCATCAACATGGCTTCCGTGCCAAAAGATCAACAGAAACACAATTAATTCAAACAATCCACGACATAAGCAAATCCCTTGATAGTGGAAAGACATGGCCATCCTAGATTTCACTAAAGCATTCGATACAGTTCCACATAAAAGACTAATCCACAAACTCAAGTACTATGGCATTACAGGCCCAATATCACCGTGGGTAGAAAGCTTCCCTACAGGAAGGACCAACAGGTTGTAATAAATGGATCAACTTCAACACCAACTCAAGTTACTTCTGGGGTACCACAGGGAACAGTATCGGGTCAGGACCACTACTTTTCCTTTTCCTACTTTACATAAATGACCTGCCTGACAACCTCTCTTCAAATGTTTGCCTTTTCGCTGATTAAAACAGACAAAGATACATCTCTCTCCAAAACGATCTGCTCAAACTTGAGGAATGGCAGGACACTTGGCTTATGAAATTCAACCCTAGTAAATGCTTTACAATGACCCTAGCCTCGAGAAAACCTACACCAAATCTCTACACCTTCAGTGGACAACAACTTAAATCTGTTGATTGTTGAATCACAATGTTATCTTGGCGTACAAATATCAAATACATTAAAGTGAACAGTACAATGCAATTCAATCACAAACAAAGCACAGGTACTGGGAATTATTAGGAGAAATTGAAATAAGTGCCCAGCCTACATCTAGTCCATGGCTTACACAACCCTTGTCAGCCAAATACTTGAATACGTGTCAGAATCATGGGATCCACATTGCCTAAAGAATATCAAAGCTATAGAAAGAACACAAAGACAAGCTACCAGATGTTGTAAGCACAACTACTCTAGAGAGCCAGAAACGATAACACAACTCTGTAAATCACTTAATTATTTTCAGAGTAATCTTGTCAAACTTCTAAAAAATTAAACCATACGAGCCACTATGCGCTCTGGCGTGATGTGTCCTTAGGACATTTTGCTAGTATACTATACAGATAATGACACATAATAATACTAATCAAAGTAGCATTGTTGTAAGCTACTACATATAACTATCACAATATATGACAAGGTACATTGGTACTCAATAAACAATAAAATCACAAGTCCTACTAATACTAGAAATATTCTAATTACATGTAATGATTTACAGCTACGATTTCCAAACTACAGCAACAATAATCACTAAATGACAATTTATTAATGCTCAGTCTTGTTAATGTTTTAAGATAAGATAACATAATGCTTTATTGTCTCAACTATGGAGTTGAAAAATTTGTCTCGGGTGAGAACAGACATGACTTCAATATGTACATAAAACCATTCGATAAAAACAGCAGATAAATAAATAATACATGCATACACATTACTTATTCTAAAAATGACAAGTGACACTGTGGCAGGAGGCATCATGAATTAAGTTGTTTAATAGACAGTGGCACGAATGAGTGTTTGTATCTTTAAGCCTGCACCAAGGAGTTATATAACGTCTGCCAGATGGCAGGAGCTGAAATTAGTAATTATAATTATTAACACAACACTATATTTATCTGCACCCCCTACTGTGTTAGTGTAGCTGGACAAATAATAATGATATATGGATAAAGTGACCCAATATGTTCATGTGCTAAATTCAGGGTCCGTACACAATGACAGACACCACATTCAAGGCTATTTCAAGGTTTTTCAAGGCTAATGAATGGAAAATTCAAGGCTATTTAACCAAGAACAAACAGTCTTCAGACCAATGACCACAGTCTACAGCTGGTCAACAAAAGATGGAATGACATCAAAAATGCTAACACATAAGTCACAGGAAAAAATGGGCCAAAATTACACCATTTTACTTCTACAATCACACCTGGAAATCTGACTACTCAAATGCTCTTATGTCAGAGCAAGTGAATATTGTAAAAAATAATTTCTCAAAAATACACTGCCCTTTTTTTATCTGAAACAAAACAGGAATTCTAACTGGGGCATGACCCCTAACGTGGTAACCAATGGAAAACTAACTATAGCCTGACCCCAGTAAAGTGCATCCTGAGATTATGTGAATAGTGATGCCATCTAGTGGACAATAATGCAGGTAATAGCATTAGTTCTGCTGCAACTGGTTGGTGGCTGACAATCAATGTATGAAAGACATAACAGAGGGTGCACTCTGTGTGCGTGCGATCATGCTTGCATGTTTATTATATACAATGTTTAAACATGTTTTTTTTCTAATGCAGGACATTGTGTTCTATCACCTAACTAAAATCGTGGCAAGGCATTTTCCTCCAATTGCATGTTTTCACTTTCAAGTGGGTAATATCCTTTCAAATTACACATATTCAGGGCAATTTAAAGTGGTGTTGTTTTTGTGAAGTAATATATAATATAATTCATGTTTAGTACATTTTTCAATAGTGAAATAGGAACAATTTGCTTGTATAAATGACAGAAAATGTGGAGTTTCCCAAGAGAAAAGGTTTCTTTTATAATGAGGTATCCAGGCCTTGAACTGCTCAAAGCACTTTACATTTTACTCCCTGGCAGACCTGCTCAATCGGATACCATCGTGACTTCTCTGGAAAGCATTCAGCCATGCTGCAATTACAGCACAAAGACTATTCATACACAAATATCCACCACTGTCTATAGCCAAGTACTCATTCACACATACACACGAGTGAACGCACAGTGAACAAACTTGCCCAATTTTCGAAACGGCTGCACAGGATTCGATCCCGGAATCTCTCGACTGAGAAACCAATTTGAATTTGACTTAAGTAACAGGTAATAAGGTGTGACCTCTGACTGACCTTGAAGCGGTGGCGAGGGCAGTGATCCAGGCCTGTAGGATGCCCTTGAGGAAGACGAGGGGATTCTTACGGGTGATGGCGAAGTACATGACAGTGAGAGTCCCGCAGCAGTGGATCACCAGACCCAGGATCACTGTGAACATGTACAGGCCCAACTGCGTCGCTGTCGCCGCCAGGTTCTCTATACTCATGATCTTACCCGCGATGAGGAACATGATACCAACCGGAGAGTACCTAGAACAAATGATAATAACATGATACCAACCGGAGAGTACCTAGAACAAATGATAATAACATGATACCAACCGGAGAGTACCTGGAACAAATGATAATAACATGATACCAACCGGAGAGTATCTAGAACAAATGATAATAACATGATACCAACCGGAGAGTACCTAGAACAAATGATAATAACATGATACCAACCGGAGAGTACCTAGAACAAATGATAATAACATGATACCAACCGGAGAGTACCTGGAACAAATGATAATAACATGATACCAAGCGGAGAGTACCTGGAACAAATGATAATAACATGATACCAACCGGAGAGTACCTAGAACAAATGATAATAACATGATACCAACCGGAGAGTACCTAGAACAAATGATAATAACATGATACCAACCGGAGAGTACCTAGAACAAATTATAATAACATGATACCAAGCAGAGAGTACCTGGAACAAATGATAATAACATGATACCAACCGGAGAGTACCTAGAACAAATGATAATAACATGATACCAACCGGAGAGTACCTAGAACAAATGATAATAACATGATACCAAGCAGAGAGTACCTGGAACAAATGATAATAACATGATACCAACCGGAGAGTACCTAGAACAAATGATAATAACATGATACCAACCGGAGAGTACCTAGAACAAATGATAATAACATGATACCAACCGGAGAGTACCTAGAACAAATGATAATAACATGATACCAACCGGAGAGTACCTAGAACAAATGATAATAACATGATACCAACCGGAGAGTACCTAGAACAAATGATAATAACATGATAACCAAGTGGAGAGTACCTTTCATATGTAGTAAAATGTAGGAAATTAGTCACGCTAATACGGTCACCTCACTATTCTGGTCACTTTTGTCCAGTCTCAAAGGTGACTTAAATAGTTAGGTTCCACTGCACTCTACTGTGATGTATAGTCTAAAAGAGAATACCACCAGTAGCATAAAACTACACATAAATTAAACAACTTAAAAATAACGTTGAATTAAATAATCAATTAATTTAAGAGTAGTACAACTAAAATATACATTGAATTAAACAAAAAACTTCTTCAGCTCAACAGGCTCTTCTTTTTGACCATGCTGTTTCTATTTAAATCTGTGTACAGATATTCCTTTATCTAAAATTGAAGTACTAATGTTTCAATATTTTAACTCACTTCTGATTGGCCAGAGCAACCATATTTATGGTGCGGAGAAATGCATTTAAACATGCGAAAATCCACGTACACATGCTATCTGATGTTTGTTACTTTGGAATGCAATCTTGTTAACTTTTGTAAATTATGCACGTGGCACCACCTATTGGTTTCAGAGATGTTGTTAGTTCCACTACTGACCACATGATGGCGTAGACGAGAGTCATGACGATCTCATTGAGGGCCTTGAAGAGATCGAGCATGGCACGAGCCTTCTCCCCCATCTGGCCAATGATCACGCCAAAGGCAATGCAGAAGCCAATGATTCCTGAAACAGTAACCAGGTCCTGTACATCTTCAGTCTCTACAATATCTCTGCAAACGTAAACACATGAACAGAACTGAAATCTCCAACATATGACCTGTTGCCTAGCAACAAGGTCCATCACACTTACAAAATGGCTGATGCACATGTGAAACAGTTGGACACTGTGTTGAATATTTTTGCTGAAATTCTGGCACCAAATGTTTTTTCCATGCAACAAAACAAGGAAAAGTTGTTTGAATGGGAACTGTTTGCAGGGGAGATTGATCTAGCAGATGTTATGATGCCCTAGTAATGTAATGCACATTTGTAAACATAATTGGTAAGGCAAAGCTTAACAGAGGTCATGCGCATAATTTATATTTTGATGTCAGAAGTTTGTATATTTATGTATTACTGCCTATACTGGTGGGGACATACCCTATCTAATGTGGTAATACTTTACTCAATCTATTGTTATATATAATATTTGCAGAGAAATGCATTCCGTACTCCAAAGCAGTGATCTGAAACATTGTATATATATAAATTCATATCATAAATAAAACAAATATAAATAAATAATGGATATTAATTTATAGTTTGTTTTGCTTTGCGAGGTAATTTTTTTTAGAAGTCTTCATTCTTTTCTTTTATACTGTGTTCTATTGATGCTTAGTGAAAAGTGTTGCAGATTTGTTTCAAATTATTTGGCAATGTATCTCGACTGAGAATAAGTCTCGTCAGTTTTAAAAATTACACATGAATTAAAAAATGCACAGTATTTACAACAAAATAAATTTTCTACATTGTGATGAAGTGGCATGGTGAAACATATTTTTAGTTTTCAGTTGTATGTACACAACTATATTCGCATCCATGTGACTGTACCTGCATTTTGGACACTGTGTCACATTCAGTACGTGATGCATGAACATTATTGTTTATTTGTGGAAGCAGTTTGGTGACAGGGTCCAGGTAAGGTTCTTGGTGTGGTAACTGGTTTTTTATTGCTAATCCTGTCTTCTGAAACGTTGTTACATATTTGTGGGAAAACCTATTCATTCATTTGGAAATCTAAATCAAATCAAAAATACTTTATTGTCTGTCCTAAACCAATACACTTTAAAACAGAAAATTGTCTTTAGGCTCATCTGTTTACTCATCCGTTGACCCTTCCACCAATCAATTAAATTAATTTTAAATAAATAAAGATATAAAAACACAAAACACCACTGGATGCACATGTAACGTCTCCACACATGTAAAGTCCTATGAGTAAAATGTATATAAATAACACATTAAAGTATCCCAAAATGAAAACTAAACATAACACACAAACAGACAATCGACTAAATGTAACGCCCCCTCCGAGCATAAAAAAATCACCAAACCCAAGCACACCCAGAACACCAGAGAAGGGCACTAGCATGTCAATATCTGTCCCGCCTGAAAAGTAATGTCTCATTTTGTATACACAACTGCTAATGTAGTTTTAATTATGATTAATTAATTATAAACCACCAACATTGCTTTCTAATGTATTCTTCTGTTGGTAATAAATGGTCAATAAATTGAGTTTGATTCCACTTTCTTGCCATGTTTGTGGGTAGATAAGTGGCATAACCCTAGCTGCAGTGGCCTTCCTTGCTCCAACTCTATTTCCACAGCATTCAATAACAACCTGCTTCAAGCAGCTGTCTAAGCATGCTGAATTCATATCCGTTTGTGTCTAAATAAATCTACCACCTAGAATATGTCACTAATCTTCCACTAAATATCAGTAGTGACCTTTACTCCCACCTAGTACAGGAACCTGAGATAGTTGATACTGCTCTTGCTGGGAACAACAACTGCATGAGAGTATTCAGCTGTCCAGCATATTCAGTAGTGTTTACACAAGTTTCTTGTAATGGCTTAGCACCTGTTGACTGTCCATACGTCCATTTATCACCACTGGACACTACCACATCAAGGGAGACATGACAGACGCATGCAACCTTAGAAGATCTGCTGAAGACATTGCCTGACATGTGATATCCTTGGGATGGTTCCAGCAACTGGTGTTGTTGTTTTTCTTCAAATGACTACTTCTAAATTCTGAGAATAGGAAAAAGGCGATACTGAGATTCATGTTCCAGTGTTGATTACTCGGTAAATGTAATTTTTATATAATAAAGATATATGGCTATTAGTAATTTTATTTATAACTGATAATAAATAGATTACGAGCTGATTTGCTAAATGTGGTCTGCTTGTCATGGAGGCATTTTGGGATGTACATCAATATTATAGGATTGTAATCCAATATGAATCCTACAGGTTGGTTTCTGTGCCAAGTGAGGGGGTGTAGTGTTAGTGAAATGTGTTAGCGCAATTTGCTGGCACAGTGTGTTATTATGTTAGCCGGCCAACACTGATGTGTTTACATGCTGATGTGTCACTGTTAGCAAATGTTTTTCCTTGCACATAATGTGTCAGCACAATGTGTTAGCAGACCGGTTTGATAGCATGTTAACATGCTTCAATTAGCACAATGTGTTAGTACACTGTGTTAGTACAATGTGTTAGCATAATATGTTACCACAATGTGTTAGCACACTGATTAATATGTTACTGTGTCAGGGGCATATGCGGGGGGAGGGAGTTTTCTCACTGCCCAGAAACCCCCCAAAAAATTCCATGCTATATGACAAGTACAGTGAATGATAACATGCAGCATCCAGCTTTACAGTGATACCCATTTGGAAACCCCCCAACATATAAATCCTGGGTATTGACATGTTACTGTCAGCACAGTATGTCAGCACAATTTGTCAGCAGACAAATTTGAGTACACACCTAGAACGTTCATGCCGTTTTTGAACTCGAGTGTTCGCATCATGTCAACATGAGGTGGCACCTCCGTAGCGTTTACCCAGCCAAGAGCTGCGGGGGAGATGGTGGTTAGGTTCCCCCCATGGGAGGGTGGGATGATTGTCTCCTTCTTGGGCACGTATGTTGTCTGCACCTGCTGGAAGCACGCCTGCAGCAGGTTCTCTGGGAACAAGTTCCTGTGGACACGACAAGACAAGGCGGTTAGAACCGGTTATTTATTTTTGTACAAGATGCAAAATATGAGTGTTGTGCTGAAACAAAGTCTTTCAATGTGGGCTGTTGTAAAAAAATTTCAACAAAAATACTTATATACACCTACAACCTATATTACAGAATAATGTGCTCAAATTGAGAGTCATTTAAAAGGAGGCAGTCTCTTCCGAGTTTTTCATTTATTAATTAATATACCGTATTTGTGTCATTAAGAGTACATGTCCTAATTAGTGTATACCCCTTTTTAGCAGCATCTTTCACAGTGACAGCGATCTCCAAGGCCAATCTTAAATGCAGAATCCATCACTGTAATTTAAGTTCTACCAATGTCACACTAGATTTAGAGTTCAGTGATGAAACACTATTGAAAGGTCCACCTAAATTATCAGACTTTACAGTGTTCTGGTAAACCGCTGCTTATAATTATGTGAATGCATAAATCACTTGCTAGTCAGTGGTCACATCTGCTGAGAAGGCTACACACAGGAATCCCAGTCATGTGATCACTGTAATTGCATGCAGTTACATAATAATAATACTGTGTGGTCTTATGTACTGCTGGTATCTGTTTCGGCAAGGAGCTGACAGCAAGTGTCTTGACAGCAACTAATACAGTGCCTATACCTGTCTTTCAAGACCATTAGCTATGTGTGTGTGTGTGTGAAATGTGTACGGCAAGTTTTACATTTCTCTCTGTGGGAACTTTTTCTTTCCCTGTCATAGAGACCAGTTAAGAGGACCTATGGCTTTGGTGTCTCTTCTGAAAAACATGGGCAAAGATATAGTTGGAGTACAAGTCCATGTCTCTTTCTCCCCACTTCATTACAAATGTTGCATTCTGAGTTAAACTACCACTTTTAAACATCTTTATGAAAGTGTATATACACACTACATAAACAATATTTACTTATTTGACATTCGCTACCATATGTCACTTTGGCATTTGATATCTTATAATAAATTACGCTTCTGCAAAATTACCTGTTGCCAGGTATAACCAGCAAAATAATAAATGTATGGCATGCAGATATAATTTTTTTGTCTTTTGCAGTTTTCTCTTAAAATTGCATATTGAAAAAAGTTTATATGGAGTTTAGGGAAATTATATATATTGTATGGGACATGTCAATGCACCAGAAATTTGTATTTAAAAGATGGACGATCCCAATATAAGATTAAACATTTACAAGAAACATGCAAATGAAACACAAAATTGTTCAAGACAATAAAAGGTTATGTTCGTATATATGGTGTGGTATCCATTCCTTAGGACTGTTCAAAGCGCTTTACACTTTACTCCAAGGTAGACCTGTTTAATCGAACACCATCTCGACTTCCTTAGGAAGCATTCAGCAATGTTGCAATTACTGTGCAGAAATCATTCGTACACCACTGTCTATAGCCAGGTACTCATTTATACAGCTGATTGAATTCGAGCAACGTAGAGTGAATTAACTTTCCCAAGGTTTGACACCGCAACACACGATTCAAACCCGGGTTTTCTCGATTGAGAGCGATGCTCTAGCCACTGCGCCACAACATTCTACAGATGACACCCGGCTGCTGTAATTCACCCTACCTGATGAGGTCAAGGAAGGCGTCTAGGGTGGCGACCTTGGTCTGTGTGGGTGCGCCTGTGCCCAGCCCCTTCTTGATGGAGGGGTTGCCTGGGTGGATGGAGAGGACGCAGATGATGCCTACGATGGCGGCCAGGATGGTCGTGGAGAAGTAGTAGACCAAGGCCCGGGTACCCATGCGACCACTAGCTCGAGGGTCCAGCTGGGACAGACCTGCATGACACAGACGGTAGTGACAGGTGACATAATGGTGACACAGACACAATGATGACATGAATGCAGCAATGATACGAACACAATGGTCAGGTATCATAGACACTGGAATGGTGACATGAATGCAATGGTGACACAAATGCAGCAGTGGCATGAACACAATGGTGATACATACAATGGTACACACAGGCACAATGGTGACATGAATGCAATGATGACATGAATGCAATGGTGACATGAACACAATGATGGCATGAATGCAATGGTGACATGAACACAATGATGACATGAATGCAATGGTGACATGAACACAATGATGACATGAATGCAATGGTGACATGAACACAATGACATGAATGCAATGGTGACATGAACACAATGATGACATGAATGCAATGGTGACATGAACACAATGATGACATGAATGCAATGGTGACATGAACACAATGGTGACATGAATGCAATGGTGACATGAACACAATGACGACATGAATGCAATGGTGACATGAACACAATGGTGACATGAATGCAATGGTGACATGAACACAATGATGACATGAATGCAATGGTGACATGAACACAATGGTGACATGAATGCAATGGTGACATGAACACAATGACGACATGAATGCAATGGTGACATGAACACAATGGCGACATGAATGCAATGATGACATGAACACAATGATGACATGAATGCAATGGTGACATGAACACAATGGTGACATGAACACAATGACGACATGAATGCAATGGTGACATGAACACAATGGTGACATGAATGCAATGGTGACATGAACATAATGATGACATGAATGCAATGTGACATGAATGCAATGGTGACATGAATGCAATGGTGACATGAACACAATGATGACATGAATGCAATGGTGACATGAACACGGCGATGACATGAATGCAATGGTGACATGAACACAATGACATGAATGCAATGGTGACATGAATGCAATGGTGACATGAACACAATGATGACATGAATACAATGGTGATCCTGGGTGGATGGAGAGGACACAGATGATGCCTACGATGGCGGCCAGGATGGTCGTGGAGAAGTAGTAGACCAAGGCCCGGGTACCCATGCGACCACTAGCTCGAGGGTCCAGCTGGGACAGACCTGCATGACACAGACGGTAGTGACAGGTGACATAATGGTGACACAGACACAATGATGACATGAATGCAGCAATGATACGAACACAATGGTCAGGTATCATAGACACTGGAATGGTGACATGAATGCAATGGTGACACAAATGCAGCAGTGGCATGAACACAATGGTGATACATACAATGGTACACACAGGCACAATGGTGACATGAATGCAATGATGACATGAATGCAATGGTGACATGAACACAATGCTGACATGAATGCAATGGTGACATGAACACAATGATAGCATGAATGCAATGGTGACATGAACACAATGATGACATGAATGCAATGGTGACATGAACACAATGATGACATGAATGCAATGGTGACATGAACACAATGGCGACATGAATGCAATGGTGACATGAACACAATGATGACATGAATGCAATGATGACATGAACACAATGATGACATGAATGCAATGGTGACATGAACACAATGACGACATGAATGCAATGGTGACATGAACACAATGGTGACATGAATGCAATGGTGACATGATCATAATGATGACATGAATGCAATGATGACATGAATGCAATGATGACATGAATGCAATGGTGACATGAACATAATGATGACATGAATGCAATGGTGACATGAACACAATGATGACATGAATGCAATGGTGACATGAACACGGCGATGACATGAATGCAATGGTGACATGAACACAATGACATGAATGCAATGGTGACATGAACACAATGATGACATGAATGCAATGGTGACATGAACACAATGATGACATGAACACAATGGTGACATGAACACAATGGTGACATGAATGCAATGGTGACATGAACATAATGATGACATGAATGCAATGGTGACATGAACAATGGTGACATGAACACAATGGTGACATGAATGCTACAGTGACATGAATACAATGTTGACATGAATGCAATATTGACACAATGGTGACAGGAATGCAATGGTGACACGAATGCAATGTTGACATGAATGCAATGGTGACAAGAATGCAGTGGTGACATGAATGCAATGGTGACATGAATGCAATGGTGACAATAATGCAGTGGTGACATGAATGCAATAGTGACAAGAATGCAATGCTGACAAGAACGCAATGGTGACATGAACGCAATTGTGACACTTACACTTCAAGTACGTACAACTCATAGAATGGCAACACATGGCAATGACAGATTCAACATATCTACCAAAAAATGGGGCAAAATGTGAGGAACATATGAATCGAGACAGAACACTACCGGGAGCAGTGCTAACATAGTTCACATTTTGTTAACTCCACACAAATGCAAGATTGATTATTTGATCAGTATCAAAAGACATTCATCGTGCTAGCCAAAAGACACCATTCGATTTTCCAGGATATCCTCCGTCTGTTCTGAACCAGTGCACAAATTATTCAAACCTGTGTGCTTTGCAACAGCAACGATGTTTTGACCTTCCTCATGGCTACAGATGTTACTTGACAGTGAATATCACGTTATGTCCACTTGACTGTGAATATCACGTTATGTCCACTTGATTGTGAATATCACGTTATGTCCACCCTTCGTCTGTGTTATTAGGAACATTTACATGATTTTGAGAATAAAACAGGACCTGCTCAAAAGAGAAACGTGAATGAAAATTGTTATCTACAAAGTATCCGAAAGGTAACGCCAGTGGCACTATTACCACATTTGGTGTTTTTTGAGAGTACGTTCAGTATTGAAAATCTGTTTTCAGGTATGCTTCACTTGTGTAAGAGAAAGGTGCGTGTCTATTAGGCATTGTGCATATATTGGGAACTAAACAGTACTACATAAACACTACAAGAATCACACAATTCCGGCCAATCTAAAACCAACAAACTTATTTTTGAATGTAGAAAGACATGTTTACAAGATCTCAAAGTCAAAGGAATAGTAAATATTTTACTAATAAACTACAAAGACACAGTCGAGATCTTCAATTACAGTTCAACCTATCTAGGCCTCGTATATTTACATGTTAAAGAACTTTGGCCAGCACTCTACCTTTTCATTGACAACATTCACATATGACATATTGTTAACAGATTACATTAGTAAAGGCCCCAAGTCTGAAGGTTTGCGTCAAAAACATGTTACACAGAATAAACTAAACTTACACTAACATCTTAACCACCCATATGTTTCATAATTAAATACAATTTTCTTTATGATCAAGGAAAAGAATGACAGAGAATAGTAGTAGTTTGGGAGGGAAAAAGAAAGGTTTATTTGACCAATCAAATATACAGCAATATATATATATATAATAAATCACAATTTTACCTACATGTAGAAAATCAGTATAGTGTACAGATAAAGGTATATATATATATATATACAGGCCCTGTATATATATATATGACATCAGGGTTCTGAGACTGCAAAGATTGCTTTCACAGGCGCTATCTTGTACTTTCAGTTTCCCAAGTTGAAACAAATGTCAAGACTCAAGTTTTCTGGGTTGATGTACCAACGTTAAAAGCACTCAATGTCTGTCAGCATTACTTGTGTAGGGAATGTAATATTTATAATTTCACCATCGTATGAAGACTTCTTTATAATAATGTTTATCCACATCAGTGTCTATGCATATTCACGTGTTATCTACTTTAGCAATTTTGACACCGCGTAATCTTTTAGTTTTTATGCATCGCTGAGCTTTGGGTTCCTGGGACTTTGCTATTCATGATAGAAGTTTTCATAATGTATTTATCGTGTAATGGTTACGATAAGAGGCTGAATCATCATTTGAGCTATAGATCAAGATATCACTCACCTGCGACCATACTGGAGACAATGAGAGGCAGGATGAGCATCTTGAGCATCCTCATGAGTACTTCTCCCGGGAAGGAGATAAGCATGATGACGTCCTCGCTCGGGCTGCCCATGCGCCCGAGGCCCCCAATGAGAATGCCCAGAAACACCCCGAGAACTGTGAGCACCAGTAAGAGGTTGTTCTTCACCCATTGCATCACCTGCAACAGGTAGACACAGTCAGGGTGGGGCACTTGGGGGAGGGGTGACAACAGGTAGACACAGTCAGGGTGGGGCACTTGGAGGAGGGGTGACAACAGGTAGACACAGTCAGGGTGGGGCACTTGGAGGAGGGGTGACAACAGGTAGACACAGTCAGGGTGGGGCACTTGGGGAGGGTGACAACAGGTAGACACAGTCAGGGTGGGGCACTTGGGGGAGGGGTGACAACAGGTAGACACAGTCAGGGTGGGGCACTTGGAGGAGGTGTGACAACAGGTAGACACAGTCAGGGTGGGGCACTTGGAGGAGGTGTGACAACAGGTAGACACAGTCAGGGTGGGGCACTTGGAGGAGGGGTGACAACAGGTAGACATAGTAAGCGTGGGACACTTGGGGGAGGGGTGACAACAGGTAGACATAGTAAGGGTGGGACACTTGGAGGAGGGGTGACAACAGGTAGACATAGTAAGGGTGGGGCACTTGGAGGAGGGGTGACAACAGGTAGACACAGTCAGGGTGGGGCACTTGGGGGAGGGGTGACAACAGGTAGACATAGTAAGGGTGGGACACTTGGGGGAGGGGTGACAACAGGTAGACACAGTCAGGGTGGGTGGGTGACAACAGGTGTGGGGGGGAGGGGTGACAACAGTAGACACAGTCAGGTGGGGCACTTGAGGGGTGACAACAGGTAGACACAGTCAGGGTGGGGCACTTGGGGGACAACAGGTCAGGGTGGGGCACTTGGAGGAGGGGTGACAACAGGTAGACATAGTAAGGGTGGGACACTTGGGGGAGGGGTGACAACAGGTAGACATAGTAAGGGTGGGGCACTTGGGGGAGGGGTGACAACAGGTAGACACAGTCAGGGTGGGGCACTTGGAGGAGGGGTGACAACAGGTAGACATAGTAAGGGTGGGGCACTTGGGGGAGGGGTGACAACAGGTAGACACAGTCAGGGTGGGGCACTTTGAGGAGGGGTGACAACAGGTAGACACAGTCAGGGTGGGGCACTTGGGGGAGGGTGAAGCAATATGTAGAACTATCAATGTATTATGATAGTCGATGTAGTACAGCCACCTTGCAATTAAGGTCACCCTAGAACCAGTGAATGATTTTCATAACAGTAAAGTATAGGAAATTAGTGCCACTAATACGGTCACCTCGCTATTCAGGTCACTTTTATCCAGTCCCAATGATGATCTTAATATCTTATAATAATCTTAATAGTGACATTCCCGTGTATTATAATAGCTGATGTGTTGATGCAGGACTATCGATAGAAAATTTAAACCAATTTCTCAATATTTAAACCAATTTCTCAATGCAATGTTCTTAATATTAAAATAAACATGTTCAAGGTATACTACTCGCCATTTAATAAACATGTTCAAGGTATACTACTCGCCATTTAATAAACATGTTCAAGGTATACTACTCGCCATTTCATAAACATGTTCAAGGTATATTACTCACCATTTCATAAACATGTTCAAGGTATATTACTCACCATTTCATAAACATGTTCAAGGTATATTACTCACCATTTCATAAACATGTTCAAGGTATATTACTCGCCATTTCATAAACATGTTCAAGGTATATTACTCACCATTTCATAAACATGTTCAAGGTATATTACTCGCCATTTAATAAACATGTTCAAGGTATACTACTCGCCATTTAATAAACATGTTCAAGGTATATTACTCGCCATTTAATAAACATGTTCAAGGTATACTACTCGCCATTTAATAAACATGTTCAAGGTATATTACTCGCCATTTCATAAACATGTTCAAGGTATACTACCCGCCATTTAATAAACATGTTCAAGGTATACTACTCGCCATTTAATAAACATGTTCAAGGTGTACTACTCGCCGTTTCATAAACATGTTCAAGGTATACTACTCGCCATTTAATAAACATGTTCAAGGTGTACTACTCGCCGTTTCATAAACATGTTCAAGGTATATTACTCACCATTTCATAAACATGTTCAAGGTATATTACTCGCCATTTAATAAACATGTTCAAGGTATATTACTCACCATTTCATAAACATGTTCAAGGTGTACTACTCGCCGTTTCATAAACATGTTCAAGGTATATTACTCACCATTTCATAAACATGTTCTAGGTATACTACTCGCCGTTTCATAAACATGTTCAAGGTATATTACTCGCCGTTTCATAAACATGTTCAAGGTATACTACTCGCCATTTAGTAAACCTGCAACAGTATTTGTAATCTGAATATTTTGACCATGAAATGTTCAAATTGTAAAGAGGCTGGCTGGTTTAACCACAAGGCCCTTGCACTCGTGTATTCTCATATACAAAACAACTGGTTCAACTTCCTGCCAATGATTACTAGCCCTGGCTGATTCTAGGTAATGGAACAGGTGACTTTGCTTTAACTATTGATAGTTATCATTAATAATACAGGGAATTATTGATAGTAATAATAGTTAGCCAAACACATCAACATGGCTGCTTTTTTTAATTACATACTTATTTATCGACCTAAGATAATAATTGTTGCTCACAGTAGCAACATCCACAGATTCGCCATTTTTTTTATATAGCGCCCAATCCAAATAACTGTTCAGGGGTATTGTACAGTGACTATTAGAAATAAATTAATAACATGATACCATACATATTTAAAAATACAAAAATATGTGTGGTATCATGTTACTAAAAATATGCAATCATTACCACCAAATAAAAGCAACTAGACATATTGTCTTAAAAAATAAATGCATATACACAAGCTATTAAAATACTAACAATTGAATAATAATACTAATAATAATAAATTCATTAAAATAAATGCATGGAAAAATAATTACGATCGTCGAATGTAGAAATAATTTGTTTAGTGCTTGAGTGCCTTGGCGCACTGTGAGAGGCTGTTGATTCCATGCTCTTGGTTTGTTCAACGATTTTAGTGTAGGAAGTGGATCTATCATTCCATGGTACTATCACTATATAGTCACCCCACTATCACAACAGTAATACAGCCTAATACAATAACATGGTGCCAACATACCAGTATGGGGTGTGCCCTGGGGTGAGCCACTCAAGGGGTATATGGATGACTTACCTTATTGCTCTGCACCCAGTTGCCTGTCTTTGTCTGATCCTCACTCATCATGATGTTGTGCTCCGGTGTGCCGTCCATCTTCTTAGGATCAGCTGGCTGAAACATGCAAGGCGACAGTGTCACTGGAGGGGCATTATGATGGTGACAAAAAGGTAAGTTCTTATATAGCGCAGTATCCAGTCCTTAAGACTGGTCAAAGCGTTTTACACTTTACTCTCTGGAAGACCTGTTCAATCAGATACGATCTTGACTTCTGTGGGAAGCTTTCAGCTATGCTGCAATTAATGCACAAAGACTATTCATCACAAATATCCACCAATGTTTATAGCCAGGTACTCAATCATACAGCTGAGTGAAGTGGCACAACGTAGAGTGAACAAATTTGCCCAAGGTTAGAAATCGCAGCACAGGATTTGAACCCGGGTTTTTTTCAAATGAGTGTCTGACGCTCTAGCCACTGCGCCACTGCACTCTAAATATGAGTGAAGTTCGTGTGACAGAAGACAGCTTCAACCAGAGACAATGCGCTGGTAGATAATTGATGATGTCAAAACTCTGATGTATCGCACGTTACAATGCCAGTGTAATTCAACCCCATACCGTACCCCCCATGATACCTACAGTTACAACCCCATACCGTACCCCCCATGATACTTACAGTTACAACCCCATACCGTACCCCCCATGATACCTACAGTTACAACCCCATACCGTACCCCCCATGATACTTACAGTTACAACCCCATACCGTACCCCCCATGATACCTACAGTTACAACCCCATACCGTACCCCCATGATACCTACAGTTACAACCCCATACCGTATCCCCATGATACCTACAGTTACAACCCCATACCATACCCCCCATGATACCTACAGTTACAACCCCATACCGTACCCCCATGATACCTACAGTTACAACCCCATACCATACCCCCCATGATACCTACAGTTACAACCCCATACCATACCCCCCATGATACCTACAGTTACAACCCCATACCATACCCCCCATGATACCTACAGTTACAACCCCATACCATACCCCCCATGATACCTACAGTTACAACCCCATACCGTACCCCCATGATACCTACAGTTACAACCCCATACCGTACCCTCCATGATACCTACAGTTACAACCCCATACCATACCCCCCATGATACCTACAGTTACAACCCCATACCATACCCCCCATGATACCTACAGTTACAACCCCATACCGTACCCCCATGATACCTACAGTTACAACCCCATACCATACCCCCCATGATACCTACAGTTACAACCCCATACCGTACCCCCATGATACCTACAGTTACAACCCCATACCATACCCCCCATGATACCTACAGTTACAACCCCATACCATACCCCCCATGATACCTACAGTTACAACCCCATACCGTACCCCCATGATACCTACAGTTACAACCCCATACCGTACCCTCCATGATACCTACAGTTACAACCCCATACCATACCCCCCATGATACCTACAGTTACAACCCCATACC
>CM034542.1:51104157-51183717 GCA_020002185.1 Paraescarpia echinospica
TACAACCCCATACCGTACCCCCATGATACCTACAGTTACAACCCCATACCATACCCCCCATGATACATACAGTTACAACCCCATACCATACCCCCCATGATACCTACAGTTACAACCCCATACCGTACCCCCATGATACCTACAGTTACAACCCCATACCATACCCCCCATGATACCTACAGTTACAACCCCATACCGTACCCCCATGATACCTACAGTTACAACCCCATACCATACCCCCATGATACCTACAGTTACAACCCCATACCATACCCCCCATGATACCTACAGTTACAACCCCATACCGTACCCCCATGATACCTACAGTTACAACCCCATACCATACCCCCCATGATACCTACAGTTACAACCCCATACCATACCCCCCATGATACCTACAGTTACAACCCCATACCGTACCCCCATGATACCTACAGTTACAACCCCATACCGTACCCCCATGATACCTACAGTTACAACCCCATACCATACCCCCCATGATACCTACAGTTACACCAACCTGTGTGTAACATAATCACCAATAGAATCCCGGCCATTACAACATACAACTGTCATGTGTTTGCTGTGAACAGAAAATAACCAATGTTTTGGAGAAAGAAATTGATGAATACATGACTCTAAAGAGCATGGGCTGACCTAATATATGTATTTATTTAACAGTTTTTTAATGATCGTTTATTTATATTTACCTCAAGAAGGTCTGAGATTGACGTGATACCCAGCAAGTGGGGAACTCTCCCGAGAACAGTTCTACAATTCTAAGCGATGGACACGGGCATAAGAGCCAGCTGCTTGCATAGGCTGGTTGTTGCAACAAGGGTCACCTCTAATCATCTAACTATAATCAAGCTAGCACATGTGTATGCGGGTGTGTTAAACGTTTTCCTCATAGACAACCTGCACCTCAGGTGCCAGACTTTCAAGGATTATCTACAGAAGGAAAGCAATGCCTAAAGACTATATATTGCACTATATAAGAGCATACCTTTACTAAACAATGCCTTTTCTAGTAAAGGTAAGTTCTTACATAGGGCAATATATAGTCTTTAGGTCTCTTCAGAGTGCTTTACACTTTACTTCCTGGCATACCTGTTAAATCGAACACTCAACTTCTCTGGGATGCATTCAGCCATGCTGCAATTAATGCGTACACAAATATCCACCATACACAAATATCCACCACAGTCTGTAGCCAGGTACTTATTCATACAGCTGATTAAACTGGATCAACATGGAGTGAATGAACTTGACCAAGGTTCAAAACGACAGCATGGGATTCGAACCTGGGTTCTCTTGATTGAGAGTCCAAAGCTGTAGTCACTATACTGCACAGAGCAGTTGATCCACTCCCCCCAGTGTGAAGATACCCAGGGTGAAAGATACCCTGGGGGGAAATATACTGCAACATGGTATACAGCTTAGTAGTGTCTGTGGGTACCAATCTATTGTCACATCCACCGCCATCACACATATGTATGAATCACCACACATCCACCTCCCATGATGTGAATGGGAACCTGAGCCTGTGAATCCTTGACCTGAGTGTCAATCAGAGAGCCAGCAGGTGAGTGGAGCAATTAGAGTTGCTGGCAGGTAGAGGGGGGAGGGGGGGTCTGACTCCCGCTGCTCCACCTCCTCATGGTGAAAGTGTCAGTGACAGTCTCAGTCTCTGTGACAGTCTTAGTGGCAGTCTCTATAACAGTCTCTGTGACAGTATCGGTGTCAGTCTCTGTGTCTGTCTCTATGTCAGTCTCTGTGACAGTCTCAGAGATAGTTTGTGACAGTCTCAGTCTCTGTGACAGTCTTAGTGGCAGTCTCTGTAACAATCTCTGTGACAGTCTCTGTGTCCGTCTCTGTGTCAGTCTCTGTGACAGTCTCTGTGACAGTCTCAGTGTCAGTCTCTGTGACAGTCTCTGTGTCAGTCTCTGTGACAGTCTCTGTGTCAGTCCCTGTGACAGTCTCAGTGTCAGTCTCTCCGACAGTCTTCGTGTCAGTCTCTCTGACAGTCTCAGTGTCAGTCTCTGTGTCAGTCTCAATGTCAGTCTCCCGAGCAAGTTGAATATAGAATATGATTCATTTACAAGGTATTCAAGGAGAAAGTCTCATTGCATTTCAAACAGCCATCATGAACCTCTCAAACAGCACACCTTAACTGCCTCTAAATTAAGTAAACAATCTACCCACAAGGCACGGGCACAAACAAACTCCTGCATTAGGTCAAGTTTGGGTTGTTAGGTATACTACTAGTAGTAGGCAGGCATCCTGCAGTCTCGTAAGATAATAGATCTGCACCCTGGTGTCGAAGATGAGTTGTTGGCTGAGCAGCATCTGTTGTGGCTGTAGAGGCTGATCCTTGAGTGGCAGTCTTTATTGCAAGGTGTACAATGGCTAAGATATAAGACCAATGGGAAGATGACTCAATCAATTGTACTTCATCCAACCAACTACAAAAGCAGTGCGGGTAGTGATACCCACCTCCACAATATGTGCCAATTGTGGTCGTTTATTATGTGAATGTTTTCTATACAATCTCAACATTCTATGGATGTAACATTAAAATTGCAAATACTGTTTCAGACTCATTAAATGCAATTTGGTGGGAAATACAATTCAAAACATTTATTGTAGTATTAAAAAACAGAAAGAACTGTAATATTATTACAAATTAATTGAGATACAGACCAGGGGTCAATTTCGTGAAGTGTACTTAAAGTTATTTGTTTAAGAACTGCATTGTGAGTTTACTTACATAATCAGATGGCGACAGATCAGTATTTTACTTCCCGGTTCACAATACATGAGTAAATTGTCTGAGCTACCCTAATTTTAGCACTCCTTTCAATGATACACATACAACAGAGATCTGTAGCCTGATACAATAACTACTCGGAGAACCTTCAAACGTGGCTGAGTGTTACTTCACAGCCAAGTGAATCAGGTGCATCTATTGGGGAGAGGGTGACTGCTCTAACTACAGGCGACCTTCACCCCCTCCCCCTCCCTCCACCACACGGCCACTCCCCCTCCCCAACCCTAAACATTATCAGACCAGACCAGACCAGACCAGACCAGAGTTGGGGTCTAATATCCCATACTTTATTAAATTATCATTACTTTAAATAAGTTAAGTTAAACCTCACTTTACAATCACCTCGGTAATACAGCCACCTCGCAAATAAGGTCACCCTAGGATAGTCCCAAATTATTTTGTAACAGTAAAGCATAGGAAATTAGTCTTGCTAATACGGTCACCTCTCCATTCGGGTCACCTCTCCATTCATGTCACATTGGCTCAGTCCCTTAATAGTGAGGTTCCACTGTACTTGAAATGTTCTTGAAATGTACTTGATATTTTCGCAAGAACAATGACCAAGTACAAGAACTTGTCATTTCAAAAACCCAAGAACAAATCCAAGTATAAGTACTGAACAAAAATGTACTAAAATCCAACTCCAAGTACTTGATCCCAGCGCTAGTCTACACAAGACGTTATCAAACCGTCTACACAGTAGATCTAGTGTCAAACGGCCCTGACATTTTGACTTGACCCAGGCAGAATACTGTGCGACCGAATCCACTGTCTATGACCTTCAATTACTATTTACTCCAGTTGTCTCCCTCACAATGTCCAGGACTGTCTAGCAGAGGGTCGGTAAGAAGGCACCGAACTAGAGGCGATAAGAACAGACATATTCCACAGGCGTATGCTGTCTCGTTTATACAGCACTGAACATAAAACATTACGTGTGGATAGATCAAGTGATAACAGTGCAACTACCATTTATTGTTCTTGTTCTGCGATTGCGTGATCCAGCTCGACTACACTTACAAAGGATGTTTTTAGGAAGGGCCTATCATTGCCTAACAAACAAGCAGTAAGACGTAATACAGGCTCTAGCATGCAATTAATCCAAAATCAGCGAAATCTAAAATGCAGTAGGATGATTGGATAATGTTCCCGGCAATAAATACATGTTTCGACAAGTCACTACTTGGAGGACAGGGTGGAGGGAGGTAGTGACACTGATGTAGTCAGCAGCGCCCCTCGATCGAGAGAATAACTGGATATAGGACATTACATTTTGATAGTTCAACTCTTACGTGCGGATATACAGTAAGATCCACATCAAGAGTATCGACATAGCCAGTCAGAACCTCAGAATAAACTTTTCCAGCCATGCACATGCAGCGTCTGAATAAACAAAACCATATATTTTAAATAAAATAACCTATCTGCCTGATAGTCCTGTCAACCAACTGTACAAATTTCCTACTTGAAAGACTTAGTTGGTTTAGCAAGTCTATTTTATTTATAAGATTGTAAAATCAAAACTCCTTCACAAACTGTGAAGTCTGGGGCAGCACTTATAAAACTATTGTTCACAGTGTTTTTATTTTACAGAAGAAAGTAATCAGGCTAATTTACAATGAGACTTTTTATGTCATACTAATACATTATTTTGTTATTTAGGTACACATAAACTGCCTGACATAATAAAATTGAGAATTTCTATTGTAATGTTCAAGGCTAAAAATAAGATGTTTCCATATAACCTTCAAGAATTCTTTGCTACTAACCATGATTCAATGCATTTAATACATTAAAGTAAACAAAATGAAACACATGTACGCTTGCACAACTTTGAAATCTGTATATTGGTATATGGGATTAAATTATGGAACTTCTAAGGCAGAATACTGTGCGACCGAATCCATTGTCTATGACCTTCAATTACTATTTACTCCAGTTGTCTCCTTCACAATGTCCAGGACTGTCTAGCAGAGGGTCGGTAAGAAGGCACCGAACTAGAGGCGATAAGAACAGGCATATTCCACAGGCGTATGCTGTCTCGTTTATACAGCACTGAACATAAAACATTACGTGTGGATAGATCACGTGATAACAGTGCAACTACCATTTATTGTTCTTGTTCTGCGATTGCGTGATCCAGCTCGACTACACTTACAAAGGATGTTTTAAGGAAGGGCCTATCATTGCCTAACAAACAAGCAGTAAGACGTAATACAGGCTCTAGCATGCAATTAATCCAAAATCAGCGAAATCTAAAATGCAGTAGGATGATTGGATAATGTTCCCGGCAATAAATACATGTTTCGACAAGTCACTACTTGGAGGACAGGGTGGAGGGAGGTAGTGACACTGATGTAGTCAGCAGCGCCCCTCGATCGAGAGAATAACTGGATATAGGACATTACATTTTGATAGTTCAACTCTTACGTGCGGATATACAGTAAGATCCACATCAAGAGTATCGACATAGCCAGTCAGAACCTCAGAATAAACTTGTCCAGCCATGCACATGCAGCGTCTGAATAAACAAAACCATTTATTTTAAATAAAATAACCTATCTGCCTGATAGTCCTGTCAACCAACTGTACAAATTTCCTACTTGAAAGACTTAGTTGGTTTAGCAAGTCTATTTTATTTATAAGATTGTAAAATCAAAACTCCTTCACAAACTGTGAAGTCTGGGGCAGCACTTATACAACTATTGTTCACAGTGTTTTTATTTTACAGAAGAAAGTAATCAGGCTAATTTACAATGAGACTTTTTATGTCATACTAACACATTATTTTTTTATTTAGGTACACATAAACTGCCTGACATAATAAAATTGAGAATTTCTATTGTAATGTTCAAGGCTAAAAATAAGATGTTTCCATATAACCTTCAAGAATTCTTTGCTACTACCATGATTCAATGCATTTAACACATTAAAGTAAACAAAATGAAACATGCATATGCTTGCACAACTTTGAAATCTGTATATTGGTATATGGGGTTAAATTACGGAACTTCTATGATGAAAAAATAACAAGTTCAGCTACAGTTAAAATACTAAAAACAAGACTTAAGCACTTGTTTATTAATAATTACCTGCACACACATAAAATGTAAATTATGAATATATGTATATGTATATACAAATGTAACTGATAAAAATGAATGAGATTGCTTTCTAAAGATATATTTCCATGTTGTTACCAATGTTGTGTTTAATATACTTGTACAAGTTATGGTCGTGTTGGGGGAAGTGATTAATAAGTACACTTCTATCTTCCACCATTTCCATATGTAAATGTTTATGTATTGTATATTGCGTATAGTTCTCTTTGTATGCATTTTCCACTTGGAAATAAACAATCAATCAAACGGTACTTCACTGAATAGTGCAACAATCATTTTGTACATTAATTCAGCCATACACTTAAAATACAGACAATGCCAAAATTACTAGTCTTAGTTTGTCCACAATTTGATATAAACCTTGAAGATACATTCACAATGAGTATCTGCAATGATATGGTTGCTGTAACAAAGAAAACGTTGTCCTACCTGATTTATGTTGTTAGCCATCAAACAGAGTGTTAGAACTGATACACTACTGTGTATTGAGCTGTCTGTACTCTGTATGCACTGGGTGTGTTATAGTCAACAACTTGACACAGCCATGTGCTACTAATCCCAAGCTTTATTCTGATTGGTTGATAATAAAAATGTACAGTCAACTGGCTATGTTGCGCCATGCATGTTAAACTAAAAATGTAAATGTACATTCTGTGACATCCCCCTTTCTTAAAATGATGCATAATAATAAATTGTTAAAGAACATGCATATCACGAGGATTGACTCACATGACTTGTCAAACATATATGTACTATCAAGACGATATAATTAAAATTAGCATTATAACTAAAACACTATGACCATTGACTGTAGCTAGTTAATATCCAAACCTACATACGCACATATGACAAACATATAGTAACAGTAACTAATGTTTGCATAGCTATAAGCATGAATTATTGAGACTTGAAGAATTGCATTATAGTTCAACTTATAGAAATTAAGTTGCAATCACAGTCTGTGATCAACGTTCATAATTCCCAGTCTTTCATGAATGTTCATTGCAATTTTTTAACCATGTTCGTAATCTGCCAACCAAACCGGTGACCATTTCTCTCTGGATGACTGTCGCCTAGGCATTGTCTCTTGGGACATCTCGTTGTTTGGTGAGTTCGCAGTTTCACACTCACCAGACAGTTCTGGTTGCATGTCTTCTGAATTCTGAGTCTCTGGTGCATGATTTTGCTCATACTGTTCGTCAGTATGATGTTCACTCGCATCTTCTGACAAGATAAGAGGTAGTGGCTCAGATGACTTGGGTAGCCACTTCCGGTTACGACGATACACATGACCATTCGCAGTTGTTACCATGTAGGATCGTGGTGACTTGTGCACCGACGTCACTATCGCAGGTGTCCAGCTCCTTCCAGACTTGATTCTGACCGTGTCACCTTTATCGAGTTTTTACAATTTCTTTGTCCCTCGATCGAAATACGCTTTCGCCTTCACTTGTCATTGTTTCAGTGTAGCGTACGCTTGTTCTGCCACTTTGGGTTAGAGCAACGACTCGGTTGTAGGAAGCTTGTCATGCAACTTTCAGCTCATAAGTAGCTCTGCTGGAGAATATGCAAACCAG
The DNA here is from genome assembly GCA_020002185.1 of Paraescarpia echinospica. Classification (NCBI taxonomy): domain Eukaryota; kingdom Metazoa; phylum Annelida; class Polychaeta; order Sabellida; family Siboglinidae; genus Paraescarpia; species Paraescarpia echinospica. The sequence continues at coordinate 51,111,687 of CM034542.1, forward strand.
CAACTGGCGTGTTACGGTAAGCCAACAAAGCTAGGTGAGGATCTCGGTTTTCCTCTTGTGCCTTTCGCATAAGCTGTTTGACCGTTCCAATCATTCGCTCACTCTGTCCATTTGACGCTGCGTGTTCTGGACTAGATGTGTTGATCGTGAAACAGTACTCGGCAGCAAACTTCCTCATCTCGTAGCTGTCGAACGGCATATTGTCTGCGATCAGTATTTCCGGCAATCCGCTTCTTGCAAATACTGTCTTGAAATGTTTGATAACAGCACTAGCGGAATTCCCTTGCAACGCACACACTTCAGGGTACTTGGAGAAATAATCCACTATTATGAGATACGTGTTTCCTCCGTAGTCAAAGATGTCTGCTCCAAGCTTCTGCCATGGAAGCAGTGGCATTTCATGTGGAGTTAACGGTTCTCGCTGATTCTCCCTCCGGTACTTCAAACAGGTAGGGCTCTTTGCTATCATCTCATTGATGTCATTGCACATTGCTGGCCAGTACATGACAGACCTCGCTCGGGCATGACATTTCTCCATTCTGAGATGACTTTCATTGAGTTTCTGCAGTATTTCACTTCTCATGATGTTGGATATGATGACAAGTTCACCCACATACACAACTCCCTCGATTACATGCAGTTTATCTCTGAATTGCCAGTACTGACGAATCAGTGGACCTGTTCTCTTGTTGTACTGGTTGATTGGAGTGGCAGGCTTTGGCTTGTGCTTAGACCGTGACTTCGAACGCACATCATACACTACTTTGACCGATTCGACTGGACCCTTTTTCATGGTCAGCACCTCCTTTCTGGTCACTTCCACAGACCTACATATGTCAACTGCTCGCTTGAGAGTCAGTTTCACCTCTCTTAACAAACGTTCCTGGATCTGTTTATCTTTCATTGCAAACACAATTTTATTTCTAATCATGTTTTCTTGTTCTTTGAATTCACACACATTGGCCAGTGTGTATAATTCTGTGATATAGTCATCGAAGTTCTGTTCCTCCGCACGCTCATATATCCACAATTTATACCTCAAAAACATGACGAGCTTTTCCCCAACAAATTCTAGTTCAAATCGCTAGACATCTGCTCTCAACACATTGTCATTGACGTGACCTGTTTTGTACAGGTTGGGTGTTATCTTGTTGGTTGCCATCAGCAGGTACAGGCGGATCGTTCGGCGGATCGTTTGGCAGATCATTCGGCGGATCATCCCACTTGATGTGGTTGTAACGCTCCAATGCGTCCGGGCCAACAGCGCTGAGCAAAACGGCAGTCTTCATGTGATTCGGTTTCACTTTCACTGCACACCTGCACACCTGGCGCATGCAACAAACACCACACCATCCACGAAGTCGTCAGTAATGATGGTAGTGGATTACTGGAAGAAGAATCCGCTTCGATGGCGAGCGTGTACAACTCGAACCTTTGGTACCATTGCCTCCAATTTTCGGCTGCGTTACCTTGCTACCATCAGATATTCCGGGGGCTTTAGATGAGCTTCCATCATTGACTTATTTTCAAGAGATCCCACATCTTGACACCATGCTATAGTCAACAACTTGACACAGCCATGTGATCTACTACATGCTAAGGGGCGAATCCCAAGCTTTATTCTGATTGGTTGATAATTACAGCGTATGTTCAACTGGCTATGATGCGTCATGCATGTCAAACTAAACATGTAAATGTATATTCTGTGACAGGGTGACCAAGTAGAGTATCTGTTATGTATTCGACAAACCTCACTGAACATTGCACTGACTAGGTCTTTTTCAGTTTTCCTTCTAGTTATTGAGTCCATGACAGGTTATACATTTACTCCCTGTATGTGATCTACACTGAATGTGTTGTAGACATCTTGTAAAGTGCCATAACCGTGCTAAATATTAATTAGTTAATTGTTTAGTCAGGTTAGAATATTATATTAGCATATTCTATAAGTTAAGCTTAATATTATATAAGTTACAAGTTAAGTAGGCTTGGTAGAGTCAAAGACTCACGCTGGTCAACATACTTGAACCAGTAACTAGAAACTGTTGCTATTTCAAGATCCAGGAAGTTTATGTGAAGGACTGTTTCGAGTGTTTGGGATTTCTACAATGTATATTAAGCCGGCTCCTAGATGAGTTAGGAAGGCTCACTAATGCTTGCGTTTGTAGCCACAAGTAGTTAGCATTTTGACTCGTATGTATGATGACTGTGGGACTGTGTGCCATAGTTGTCTTGGTGTGGTAACATTGTTATGATATCCAAATAAACTCCTCATCCCATGCTGTGGGGCTTGAAATCTTCTGCTGTTCTGTGTAACTGATTTGGTTGTGGCTACATTAGGATGGCGAGCTGATCATGCAGTAGGTTCTAAGTCCTAGTGTAAACCACGACCTATACATTGTTACACTGGTGAGCATGCCCATGTCTGATGAGGACCACAGCCACACCACCATGAGATAATGATCGACGCGCTATAAAGAAGGTATTGTACCAATTTTATCTTCTCATTCCAATTGTGGAAACTTCACTCCGGCCACACTCGAGTGGCCTGATGCAGAAACCAACAATGCGCCTGACCCTACCCAGCAGTCTACCAAGATTACCGACATTTCTGCAGGGATTGAAGAGCGCCGCCACATTCCGCCGGTTTTCCCGATTGCATTTGGATGAAGGATGACAGAACTGTCTTCGATGAGCCAGATCATGATTACTGACAGGACATGACCGACGACCGTGGATGCCCACCGATGTGCGACATCCACCAATGTACGACTGCGTGATGAGAACAATGGACGTCCCGTGGGGATATGGCAGAAATCAAGATAAAAAAACATGACATAGTTCACAAACATTCTGTACGTGTTTATAGACTCATTTTGAAAGGTAAAAGGTATGTGTGTAATATGTTATGAAATTATGACAGATTTCTTTTTGAATTGCATTGTGTTGCAGAGAAGGGTGAAAAGGAAAGTTAAAGGAATTTATAACAAGTCTAAATTTTGAAATGTATTTCCATTAGCGACCGAACACCCAACAGAGGGTATTCGTTTAAAAAAAAAGTTTAACTAGGTATGATAGGGAATGTTAACACAATATGTTACACGTATTACTTACGTTATCTCGGGGCAGTGGAGATTTCACACAGGCTTATTGAGAGTTCAAACAGACTAGATAAATGGCAGCACAGTGACATTATGGTGAGATTATGGTTAGATGCACTGCATGCAGATGTCAACTTACGCCTGCAGATTCAGAGATTGCGTACGTACATACATTCATTCCGTGCTGCTCGACCATCGTACCTTCAACATGACCAAATGGTCTTGGCTCCAACGATTACAGGTTATCGAGACCCAACTTCCTCTTGCTGTTCTGACTGGCCATAGGAATAAGTGTGGATTGTTCGATCTCGGCGGTACTATTCTCAACAAACTGTTCGGGATGGCGACGGAGGTGACTGACAGCATGCGCTGGATCCAGCAGGTTCGTACTGCATCACACGTTGTGATGCATCCATTTAATGAACTGGTAACTGTCATTAAGCACACGTTGTGATGCATCCATTTAATGAACTGGTGACTGTCATTAAGCACACATTCGGTGAGATTCGTATCAATTGCAAACTTGTCCGGGACATTGAGACATACCTGATTAGTTTACATGATCACATTTAGACACGGACTGCCGTGTCCAATATTGCTGTTGAACGCATCCGTGCTACTCTCCGAATAGACCAATGTTTGTCGGCACTGAGTGTGCACCTCTTCTGGATCTGTCAGCTTAGTCTATATTGGAGACAGCGTGCAGCATTAGAAAGTAGTGTATTGATGGAAGAGATTTTCCGCCGTCAGATTTGCGGTTAATCTTGCAGAACAGTTGTAAACAGGGAAGGTATGCCCCTAGGAAGGAGTGGTATTACCAGTTTGTTTGCATTCGCCCGATATGGCAGGACAAGCATCATCTTGTCTTCAGCGCTGAACTCCCGTTAACGGATCATGTCATTTATCTCTGGTACAATATCTGGACCTGGCCAATCGCTCCTGATGTGACAGACTGTAGCCTACACATACCAACTGATTTAGCCTACGATACCTTGGGAGGGACTATGTTTCTACCAAAGAACTGTTTAGAAAATGACCCTGCTTTATGTAACACAGGTCCTGTATATGGTAAGGAAGGTCTCACCTGTATAAGGGGAATCCTTACAAATAATGAGGACCTTCACAAAACATGTCAGGAAACGATCACGTGGTTGCCGAGCCCGACACGTAGGATACACGAATTACAAACTAACATATTTCTTATATTGTCACAGGGTGGATCAAATAATGTGTTTTGTCCTGGTCTGCCGAGTACGGCTGGTTATTTGTCTTGTGGTGTATCTATCATGTATGTACGTCCAAGATGTCGCACTGCTGGTGTATCTATCATGCATGTACGTCCAAGATGTCGCTGCTGGTGTATCTATCATGCATGTACGTCCAAGATGTCGCACTGCTGGTGTATCTATCATGCACACGTCCAAGATGTCGCACTGCTGGTGTATCTATCATGCATGTACGTCCAAGATGTCGCACTGCTGGTGTATCTATCATGCATGTACGTCCAAGATGTCGCACTGCTGGTAAAGTGTGGACCTTAAATGGTATTTTCCGGCACACATTTAATCTTGAATTGGACATGTCCATTATCCCCATTGCTCCATTAAATTGATCCGACATGGTATCTCACCACATCATTACAAACCTGTTAGTCTCCAAAGTGACAGGCTCTTCCAAAAATAGAAAACATTCACATGTCCATATTGCAACCATCTCCCAACCTTTCTGGCCTGATGGATGGCAACTCAACTTTTTCTTTCCCGTGGTGGCCATTTTGGTTTCTGACCGTAATTCCCGTGTTGCTTGGTGCTGTGTTATACTACCTATACCGAAACAAATTGTTCCGTTGCCATGCAACTAAGTCACCTATACCTGCAGCCCGACGTCCAAACCCCACTTCACTAGAGGACATCTAAATGACGTCCCCTGAATATCTATCTATGATGCGTGCCCATGCAAGCATCCTTGATGTGCCGGGAGAGTAGTTGCACGCTAAATCACGGATGTACTACACGGACCGCCAATGTGTAGTTCATTACTTGTATGTTTATATTCATTATATTAACACTGCAGACATCAGCAGAAGGATTGGGCGAGCAGCCTCAACACTCGCCCGGCTTACAAAGAGAGTGTGGAACAACAAAATGCTGAAGGCGCACACAAAGGTGACAGTGTACAACGCCTGCGTGCTGAGTACACTTCTGTATGGCAGTGAGTCCTGGATGCTGTACTGCACTCAGGAGAATCGAATGAACTCATTTCACATGCGCTGCCTGTGGCACATCCTCGGGATCTCCTGGAAGGACTGAGTCCTCAATACAGATGTCCTCTCAAGTGCCAAGTCTGTGAGCCTGGTGACCATGCTCAGGCAATGCCGCCTCCGCTGGATCGGCCATGTGCACCGGATTGAAGATGGGACACTTCCAAAAGACATCCTCTACGGAGAGCTGGCCACTGGAAAGAGTGCAGCAGGATGTCCCTGTCTGGTCTTCAAGGACGTATGCAAGTGAGACTTGAAGGCACTAGACATAGATGTTGACAATGGGTAGGATCTTGCTGGAGACCGATCCACATGGAGGCAGGAACTACACAGGGGTCTCAAAAGAGGAGATGATACTCTCCGCAGGCTAGCAGAAGAAAAAAATGCAAATGCAGAAAAAACACCCAAGCTGAGAACAGAGCCGAGAACGTCTTCAAGTGCAGCATATGCAATAAAGACTGCCACTCAAGAATTGGCCTCTACAGCCACAACAGACGCTGCCCAGCCAACAACTGATCTTCGACAACAGGGCACAGATCCATAGTCTTACGAGACTGCAGGATGCCTACTACTATTACCAATAACTGCGGGTCGCATTGCTTATGTTTATTACTTATGCGATTGTATTGTTCAGCACATAATTCTTGGGTTGATTTTAGTGTTTCCACAGCACAATACATACTTGTACAACTTTTCATAACGTGTTCTGTTAATGTTTCACAGGATGTTTAATGCGTAATGTTAGTTGATACCATCGTGATTATATGTGTGGTTTTCCTAATGCAGTTTTATACAACAAACTGTATGTCAATGTGGTGGCAGGTCAAATTTGTTTCTGGCGTAGGTTCTAAATCCTACTGTAAAACATTACCTATACACTGTTACAACCAGGTAGAAAGGACTGGCATTGTGGGGTGAACAAAACATACCCTGTATATTTTTAGAAGGGCACGGTGGTCAAGCGGTCAGAGTGCTAGATTGTCAATCAGACGAACCAGAGTTTGAATCCTGGTGCTGATCGGTTGGTGGTTCAGTACTGGTACTAGCTGCCATGTCGATGCTTGGGCTATTTTGTTCAACCTACATTGCCTGTGTCTTTCGGAAGAGACACTGTAAGTCATCGGTCCCTTCTATTTGGTGTCTATGCCAGGGGAAGTAAAAGATCCCATACAGGGAACTGGAAAAAACCTGCCTTGGAGTCACTGAGCTGGGATCTCATTCTTAAAACTCCCATTGGCGTTAATGTCAAAAAATGGACCATGCCAATTAACAGAAGAAGTAATTTCAGTGTATTTGCAAAGTCAATTTTTTGCATGTTGCATGCATGGTCGCCCACGTGCCCACGCATACACGCACGCCCATGCATACATGTCCACACACACACATGAACAGACGCGCTTTAAGAGAGTGCGATAGTGTAGTGATTAGCACATCCGCCTGGCATGCCAGCGCTCTGAGTTGAAAACCCGGACCGGGCAGGCATGATATATAGTGGTGTGAAAACCTGGCTCTCAACATTGAAGACTGTATCCCTCATGACTCGGAGATCACGTTAATGTCGGTCCTGTCTCAATTCGGGACATAAAAGAACCACTGAGGACGACAAGCACCCTGGCAGTGACCACCCTCAATGCCAGCATATAAAGGTCAGTTTTGCGATAATGTTCTGAAAAAGGCTGACTAGTTGAATGAGATCTCATAAAACCATTACATTGTAACCACAATAATACAGACTTGTCAGTTAATAGAATGTTGCCGAGCGCTGGAAACAACTAGAATATAGTTAATATTTATTCATATTTGAGTATTGAGACTGTCTCAATGGTTGGTTTTATGTTGTCATTTGTTCATTTTTCACAACTCATTTTGGAGGTTGTTTCTTACTATGGTTGTTGGCATTTTGGTTTGTGAAATGAGAATTATATATTGTCTCTCGATTCTCTTCCGAATCAAGACTTAAGTTCACTGATTGTTGATGTTCCAAATGACGTCTTCAGAGAGACAGTGGTTTTATCAGGTGCTACAGCTTGTGTCTGATTCTGGTTGCTCACTGCATGTATAGTCTGTACCAGATATAATGGTCAGGTTTTTTTTTATTATACACAGTATCCAGTCCATAGGATTGCTCAAAGCACTTTATACTTCACAGCTTTCCAGATCTTTTCACTCATACACTTTACTCCCTGGCAGACCCTTTCAACCAAACACTATTTTGACATCTATTGGATGCAATCAGCCATGCTGAAATTATTGTACTCAGACTCTTCATACAGAAATATCTACCCCTGTCAATAGCCAGGCACTCAGTCATACAGCTGAGTGAACTGGAGCAAGGTGGTGTGAATGAACATGCTCAAAGTTCAAAACAGTAGCATGAGGATTTGAAATTGGAATCTTTTGCTTGATTGAGAATGTAATGCTTTAACGCCAGTGCCTCACAAAAACTCAAACTGTCCTCCAGATCCTTAGTATACCAATCCAAGGAACCTTACCTGTAGCAATCCTTCCGTTACTCCCGACTGCAGCTTATCCATATTGTCGGCCTTTCAACGCAATAACACACCACTCACACTACATCAAACAAGTGCTCCACCATTGGATAAACACCGTTCTTCTCTTGGTGAATCAAACAGGATATTATGAAGACAATTCCTCCAGGTGCGACTCAAGGCAGATCGTTAACTCCGCGGCAATGGAGTAGCACCTATCGCGTATATCGTCGTAGTCACACTAACAAGGCAGCAGGCAAACGCCTGGTTACACCACTTGAAGCAGAACTGCTAAACAAACCACTCGACTGACCAAGATGTCCTACTGTGATACTTCACAGCCGTTTAATTAGATTGCATTCGTGCAACACTCCTGAAAAAAGAATCGTGATAACTCCGGCTTTAACACTGATGAGGTTTCACACGATCTCCAAGCAAAACAGGTGCTATATATATATACACAGGTTTCTTTGGTGATGCATTGCTGGCACTGATGCACGACAATAAGGGGTGGCCTCTCAACCAGAACCTAATGATCAGGTGTTCGCTGAGGCATGACCAACGAGCACCATGTGGCAATAGAGATGTGCACAATACTGAATCCTATCAAGTGTGGAGGGTTGTACAAGGCAGACATAATGATTACACAAACACATATAGATGGTTATGAAAATATTGATATAAATATTTTTTATTAGTTAAGAAAGATAGAAGGACTAGAGGACCTGAAGTTACATTTACAGTTAGTAAAGGAGCAGTGTAGATTATATATAAGAAAGTTCTAATTTTCATAATGAACTGTAAATGATTGGAACAGATTATCTGCTGATTGTGTGGGTGCTAGTAGCGTGAATATGTAAAAAAAATTGACACATACCTGCCATCTAGAGTTAATTCTCTCGGTGGCAATCTTCTTAACATTTAACAAGATTTAACAAGATTGCCATCCAGAGAATTAACTCTAGATGGCAGGTGGACAAGGAAGCCCTTTGGCTTATCGAGAGTCCAACCCTTTTATCTACATATATCCAGCCCTTCTGAAGTATGTGTCGATTTTATTTTTAAACATATTCACACTACTAGCACCCACACAATCATCAGATAATCTGTTCCATTCATTCACAGTCCTTTGTGAAAATGAGAACTTTCTCACGTCTAATCTACACTGCTCCTTTACTAATGTAACTTTATGTCCTCTAGTCTTTCTATCTTTCTTAACTGAAAAAAACATATTTCTATTAATATTTTCATAACCATTCAATATTTTAAACACTTCTATCTGATCTCCTCTCAATCTCCTGGTCTCTAGTGTTGTTAAACCACATTCTTTTAGGCGTTTTTCATAACCAAGATCCCTCAGTTTTGGTATCATTTTAGTCGCTCTCCTCTGTACTCTTTCTAGCATATCTATGTCCTTCTTGCGGTATGGCCTCCATGCTTGTATACAATATTCTAAATGAGGCCTAACTATTGTTTTGTACAGTGGTATTATTAGTTCTTTTTCTTTATATGCTATATTTCGCCTAATCAATCCAAGGATTTGATTTCCCTTTGAAGCTGCAATTCCACACTGCTCTGAAACCTTCATGTCAGCACTAATTGTCAGCCCTAAGTCTTTTTCTTTTACAGTAGTACTTAGTACAGTTCCCCCCATTGTATATTCTACATATTCGTTCCCATGTCCTGTGTGAAGGCATTTACATTTCCCAAAATTGAACAACATTTGCCACTTTTCAGACCATTTAAATCAACCTGTCAAGATCATCTTGTAAATGCTGTCTATCCCCCTCACTTTTAATCTTTCTAAACACTTTTGTATCATCTGCAAATTTCAACACCTTGCTAGCTATATCATCGTCCAAATCGTTTATATATATTAAGAATAATATAGGTCCCAGTACTGATCCCTGTGGAACCCCACTCAAAACTGATTTCCAGTTTGAAGCCTCCCCATCAACAACTACCCGTTGTCTTCTGTCAATCAGCCATTTTTCTATCCAGTTAATTATACCATTTCCTATGCCAAGGGCTTTTTAGTTTAAGCAGTAATCTCTGATGTGGCACTTTGTCGAAAGCTTTTTGAAAATCTAAGTAGATGATATCTACTGGTGATCCATCATCTACCCACTTAGTGATATCTTCCAAAAAACATAACATATTTGTTAAGCATGACCTCGCTTTTAGAAACCCATGTTGAGATGGGTTTATCAAGTTATGTTTAACAAGAAAATCCACCATGTGATCTTTAATTAGTCTTTCTAATAATTTACAAATCACCGATGTTAAACTAACTGGTCTATAATTATTTGACTTGTTTCTCGAACCTTTTTTAAATAACGGTATAAAGTTTGCTTCTTTCCATTCTAAAGGAACCACTCCCTCTTCTAATGACAAGTTGAAAACTGTTGCAAGCGGTATGCTAATTTGTTCTACAATTTCCACTAGTAGTTTGGGTGGAATACCATCCACTCCAGGTGATTTATTTTCCTTCATAGCCCTAATTTTCTTAGCTACCATTTCTGGGGTTACAATTAACTGTCTTAAATAGTCTGATTCTGTCCCCTTGAACTTAGCCTCTGGTACTGGCAGTGAACTAGTGTCTTCTCTAACACTGAACTAAAATACTCATTTAGGTCTTCTGCCATTAAGAATCCTTCTGATATTATATTTCCAGCACTATCTTCTAGAGGACCGACCTTATCCTGTACTTTCTGTTTGCTTCGAACATACGCATAAAAACTCTTGCTGTCATGTTTTATATTACAAGCTAATTTATGTTCATAGCTTCTCTTTGAATTTCTAATTTCAGCTGTAGCTTGGTTTAGTGCTTCTTTATAAATGTTGTAGTCTTCGTCATTTCCAGTATGTCTATATGACTTCCACATCATTTGTTTATACTTAATTTTTATAATGGCTTCTTTCGATAAGTATTTCTTTCTGGTCCGTTTCTCTTGTTTTTTGAAGGGAACAAATTTATCTACTATGCACTCTATTTCATTCTTTAAGATATTCCAGCATTCTGTTGCCGTCTTATTCTTCAGTGTATTATTCCAGTCTATCTTTGCTAAATATTTCCTCATTTTCTTATATCTTCCTTTGTGGAAATTTCTCCTGAACTGCTTTTTATTATTTCTTTCTGATTTTACTTTGATGGTAAAATGTATCTGGTTGTGATCACTACTTCCCAGAGGCTCACATAATTTAACATTGTCAACTAATTCATTCTGTGAGGACAAAACTAAGTCTAACACATTCTCTCCCTTGGTTGGTTCTAGCACATGTTGAGAAAGGAAACTATCTTGTACTAAAACTAAAAACTTGTGGTCCTCACTACCCATACTCTGTAGAGATTTCCATTTTATATGCCCATGGTTAAAATCCCCCATAATAACACAGTCCCGTTTGCTCACTTCCCTTATAGCGTTTTGTATTTTTTCATTCTCTTCTATGCTTATGTTTGGACTTCGATAAACTAATCCAACCATTAACGTCGAGTTTCCTGTAACTATGTTACACCAAACAGCTTCTTCGCAATCTGCTTCTCTGTCTAATTTTATTTCATAAGCCTGGATAAATTCTTTAATATATAAAATAACTCCACCTCCCCTTCTTGCTATTCTATCTTTCCTAAACATTACCTATCCTGTCAGTCCCAATTCGGCATCTGATATATCGGTGGTTGCCCATGATTCGGTTATACCTATTATGTGAGGGTCAATATCTTCTACCATAATGTTTAGTTCATTTCTTTTGTTTACTATACTCCTTGCATTTAAACAAACACATTTATACCCAGCTTCAGAACAGTTTTCCAGACTGTTCTTTGCTGAATTATTTTTGCTGCCTTTATGTATGCCTCCAGTTTCAGGCTTCTCTGCGAGTCCCCCCTGCAAATTTAGTTTAAATAGATGCAACCTGTCCCACTGTCAACAGATCGCAGCAGATTCTCTGAGAATACTGCTGCCCCCTTTCCACTTAGATGGAGGCCATCTCTCATGTACATATCTTCTCTCCCAACAAAGTAACCCCATAAATCTAGGAATCCCACGCCCTCTTCCTCACACATCTGCTCAACTAGTGCGTTGATCGTCATCCTCTTACAGTTTCTGTATCTTGCCCCCCTTCCTCCCATTACTGGCAAAATTCCTGAGAGAATAACCTGTTCCACTCTTGTCTTCTTTAGCTTCCTCACTAGATGTCTGTACTTCTGAACTATCCCAGTTGTTCCCTCCTTGTCTGCATTATTTGTCCCAACGTGTACTAGTATAGACCCTCCCTTGCCATGCCCCAATACCTTCTCTACCCTTTCGGTCACATGCTCCTAGCCCCCGGTAGACATACAACAACGTCCTTCCCCTCGCATATAGTCTTGTCTGTTTTTCTCAGAATTGAATCGCCCATAAACACTCTCTCTTTTCTCTTGTTAAATAGAATTGATCTCAAACAATGCATTGTTGAATTGTGCTGATGGAATAACTTCATGTGACAACAGCAGGAACCATTGAGACCTGCAGGTTTACAGTTAACTAGACCAATGTGTGGGAGCAACCAAATTGTAGTTTTCTTCCGAAATATTTCTTTAAATATGATGATTATGAAGGTGTGGCCGATGGAATGTGATGACCAAGTAAAAAACAAGCCTAGCAGCCCCAAAAGTAAAGGAATAATGTAAATATAAAAAATGAAATAAGTATTTACGTAGTGTGATATCCAGTAGTTAGGAGTTCAATGTACTTTACATTCAGACAGATCTACTCATTGGAACACCATCTTGACTTCTATGGGAAGCATTCAGCGATGTCGCAATTACTGCACAAAGACTACTAATTCACAAGTATTCACCACTGCCTATAACTAAGTACTAAGAACAAACATGCCCTAGGTTCGAAATGACAGCAAGAGAAAGGTCAGTGTGAAAAAGGATACTCTCTGGCACTGATCCAGGTTTGTTATCTAGGTTATGGTGACCTGTCAACAACTTGTTGCTGCAAGATTTATTTTAATAAAACTAACACAAAGGCTATCATTCTCATAACATCCAAACTGGAATTTATCTGAATTTGTCTTGTAAATATTTGTCCTAAATTGTCTCACATCCAAAACAAATTTAATTAAAGTTCTTATATAGTGCAGTATCCAGTCCTTAGGATTGATCAAAACGCTATAAACTTTACGCCCTGGCAGACCTGTTCAATCAAACACCATCTTGACTTCTCTGGGAAGTATTCAGCCACTGGCAGACCTGTTCAATCAAACACCATCTCGACTTCTCTGGGAAGCATTCAGCCATATTGCAATTACTGCACAAAGACTAGCCATACACAAATATCCACAACTGTCTATAGCCAGGTATGCATTCATACAGCTGAGTGAACTGGTGCAACGTAGAGTGAACAAACTTGCCCCGAGGTTTAAAACAACAGCCAAAAGATTTCAACCTGGAATCTCTTGATTGAGAATCCAACACTCCAACTAGTACACTACTGTGCTCTAATCACTGTACCATGACTCTCCCCAAATGTGTGAATGTTTGTCCTAAAATAGGCTGATTTCCCTACAGCTCTCATGTTGAAGAAGTTCCCATCTCAAAATAAACTGACATTTCACTTACACAAAATGACTGTAGACATAATATGTGCAGGTGGAATCATCCAAGATATGATTAAAACGCTAACAACCCTTAGTATTAAATTCCCCAAACAGATTTTGTATTACCTCTTAAAATGTATGCATACATAACTTTGACACCAACTGTTTTAGTTTATCTATAAAAAATAATCCTAACACTTGACATTTTGTAAGGCCACTGCATGCAAAAGTTTCACATTTCGATAAAAAAAGTGGGCACACTTTAAATTCTTTAGGGATGGAAGCTTGAAGCAGAGCAAGTCGTTTCTTTCCTCTTTCTATCTTTTAGTCTGGGGTGAGGCTGGCCTCGATACTGATCCTCATTTTTTTGGTTTTCCTTGTTTTCTGTTCCTGCATGGCTGTCTCCACTCCCCCCAACTCTCCCTCTCTCTCTCTCTCCCTCTCTCCCCCTCTCCCTCTCCCTCTCTACTCCAGTCAGCATGGGGGAGATAACTGACAGTGGCTGGCTAAGGTTATAGTGTTGGAAGGCATGCAGTCTTCATGTATACTGGGTTATCTCAATCAGACGGGGATCATAACATTGTTGCTGGACGATTTCACCAGGAACAACATAGTGCTCACAGCATTTCACTGTACAGAATTAATGGTTCAAACAACAGTCTTTCAGCGCTGTGATAGGGGGACGCATACGTAATTAATTTATTTCCTTGTTCAAGGTTGACCAATTCTTAAAGTACGAGTGATTCTGAGATTGTATCCCCTTTTTAGAATTTTTTATACCCTGAAACAGGGAGTTTTAAACAGGGAAGTTGATCTACCAGTACTTGAGAACTACAATGCTGATTAGAAGCTTACAACCTGGTGGCTGACTGACTAGTACGTGTGCGACTGAGAGATGGATTCCCTCAGGCCTGCATATGAAGACAAATTCTTCTTGTTTTTGGTAACATGTGATGACAACCAGTTACTATTAGTACTATGTTAATTTTTTTCAAAAACAAAATTTAATTTTTGATAAAAATACAACAGCAGCCTAGTGACATGACAAGTAACAAAATGTGCCTACTGATAAAATCTGAATTGTTATTATGCAGGTAATGCTATTTCTTTTTAACACAGCATTAGTTCATGTATTTTAATGTTTTGTGCTTAAATTTGTATTCTATTTATTGCCTTTGAGCAGGTATTGTACATGGACATTTGGTGCACTATAATTATTTAATAATAAATAAATAAAAGGTAAACATGGTCTTATGCAAAAATAAAAATGGGCCAAGTGGCCCTGAAGTCCTTTGGACTAATACGTCATTATGTGACCCCGGCTGACCAAATGAGTGATAAGTTGGAACAATTTTAACATTGTTTTCTTACATCCTTGTAAAGGTTTGGTAAGGTGCTTTACACGGTTTCAAAAATTATGACTGCTACAAAAATTGGCGAAGTTATGGAGCATTGAACATGGTAGGGATCAAAAAGTGAAAATGAAGAAAACGGCTGTTGAAGTTTTACATTATATATGCAAATGGATTGCATGGAAATATTACATGCACAACATTCAAATGTGGCACACAGTATGTAATATGTATGTTATGTTACAATGATACACTGGAAGTACAAATGTGCTGCTACAAAGACTTATCAAGTTATGCCAGATTATGTCTTCATGTGTAAAACTAAGAGGACAGATTATTTTAGAGCAAAAGGTAGACTCACTGTTTGACACAGTTTAAAACCTACAGGCAACTGTCCAGTTTAACAGGGGTCTAGTGGCTTAATGCTGTCTGTTGACACAAGCTACTGCCAGTGACCAATTACAGATTGATCAGTTTCCATCAAACAATAGCAGGCAGAGAATCTTAGCTCCACAGCTGGGTGTAATATACAACAAGTGATAAATATATGATACACTGGAAGTACAAATGTGCTGCTACAAATATGTATAAAGTTATGTCAGATTATGTCTTTATGTATAAAATTAAGAGGGCAGATTATTTGAGAGCAAAAGGTAGTCTAAAGAAAATAAATTAGGCAACTGTTCAGTCTAACAAGAGACAAGACACCACAGTCACACCATTTTATAATAATTAAATGAACATCAAAATAAACACAACTTGCAATTATAGAAAATAAATAGTTTTGAAGATACAGTTTAAAAGTGTTAGGCAACTGTTCAGTCTAACAGGAGACAAGACACCACAGTCACACCATTTTATAATAATTAAATGAACATCAAAATAAACACAACTTGCAATTATAGAAAATAAATAGTTTTGAAGATACAGTTTAAAAGTGTTAGGCAACTGTTCAGTCTAACAGGGGTCAAGTGTGTCTACTCTGCCTGGGTGCTGTGACCAATTAAAGATTAGTCAAGGTCTCAATGGCCTAGGCTGTAGAAATTAGTCACAGATTTTGACTTTCTGGCACAATACACAACTTCTACTGTTGGGGGTGATCTCAAGGGCCCTTCTCAAAACCACATCACAAGATAATGTAAACCTTTTGCACTTTGGGGGCCCCTTAGGTGCCCTTAGAATGATTCAATCAAATACAGATTTCTTGTATATAGTGGCAGCACCCTAAGATACATCTACGCAAAATTAGAAAAAAAGTTGAACAGTTTTTGAAAAAATAGGCCAAATGTTACATTTTTACCAGTTTTGGGGTCCTTGGAGGCCCTAGGGAGCCCTTAAAATGATTCAATCAAATGCATATTTCTTGTGCATAGTGGCAGTGCCCCAAGATGTGTCTATGCAAAATTAGAGAAAAAGTTGCCTAGCGGTTTCTGAGATACGGCAGCTAACGGCGGACGCAGAGTGATGGCAATAGTCCTTTGGACCTTCGGCCAAAGGACTAAAAAGGTAAGAAAGAAGGTAAGTTCATATAGAACGCAGTATTCAGCCCTTAGGACTGCTCAGGGCATTTTACCCTTTACTCCCTGGCAGACCTGTTCAATTGAACACCATCTTGACTTCTCTGGTACTATAATATTCATACTCAAATATCCACCACTGTCTATGGCCAGACCAGGTACTCATATATACAGCTGAATGAACTGGAATGACATAGAGTGAACGAACTTGCCCAAGGTTTGACACAGCAACACAGGATTCAAACTTGAGTTCTCTCGATTGAGGGTCTGTTGCTCTAAGCACTGTGCCACTGTGCCACTTTGCTCCACGATAAATGCTGATCTGTCCCCATCTTAGCAAGACCCTGCTTGTGAGATACTGGTATCATCAAGTCCCTACTTATCTCTCCCACACAAGCTCATTACACAGATAGAAAGTCCTCACTTCAGCACTCCTGTTTATACTTGGCAGCAATGCTTGCTTAGCCATCTGGATGACTGAGCACAGGCCACACTTAGTGAGTGGATACTGTTTTCTGAAGCAGTGATTACACAGCATACATGCTGGCTTGTCAAAACTGCCATGATTAGTTTACATACTTCTGTTATTAGAGAAGGGTTTCTCTGAATATACATGTCAACATACTGAATTCATCAACCACACACACAGCCTTGGGTAGTGGGGAAATGGACCCACCTTGATTTTGCCATTATAACTGAAGTTTTGCCTAACTTTAATACCTCAGTGTGTTAGTTCCATCATTCAACATCATCCCAGGCATATTTATTTATGAAAATATTGTATCTTAATGCACTTTTGAAGCCCAAACAACGACCTGGTTTGCGATAGTCTGCGCCACTGCAACCATGCGTTACCGCATCGCACGCATAAAATGAGTGATATAGCAGCGTACATGTTGATGCAAACCAGGGTGCTATTTGTGCCTAAAAAGCGTGCTACAACACAACATTCTTAAACAGAAATATGCCTGGGATAATGTAGTACGACAGAACTTATTCACTGTGGCATCAAAGTTAGACAAAACTCCAGTTATAACGGTGAAATCGAGGTGAGTCCAGATTCAACACAAGTACCGGGGAGTTATTTTGTACTAATACTAAACTCCCACTAATATCTTAATCTTTCACGTGGTATGCAGAAAACAGTAACACAACATTTTATTATAGCATTTGTTCTTCTTCGTTTTAACTGTGCTACATCTTGCTGTAGCGTTCGTTAGCGATCATCTCAGAATGTTGATGTCTGATGAAATTACTTACGTTAGGAGGGTCAGATGCAGTTTTTTTCTCAGTCTGGTGTTTGACATTGATATTTTGCACTTCGGACTGATAGTGTTAATATATTGATATCATCACATCATTGTTTACAAATTTTTGTCAGAGGTGGTGGTGGGGGGGGGCTGAGGCCAGATGAAAGTAATTTCATCTGATATCAGACATCCACGTTCTGAGAAGATACCTAAGTCATGCTTAATAAATCAGAGTGTAAAAAAACATTTCTGTGTATTTGCAATGTCCATTTTTTGCATGTTGCATGCACGGTCGCCCATGTGCCCACGCATACACGCCCACGCACGAACATAAGAACCACTGAGGACGACAAACACCCTGGCAGTGACCACCCTCAGTGCCAGCATAGAAAGGTCGGTTTGGCGATAATATTCTGAAAAAGGCTGACTGGTTGAATGAGACCTCATAAGACCATAACATTGTAACCACAATAATACAGACTACCGGTAGTCAGTTAATAGAACGTTGCCGAGCGCTGGAAACAACTAGAAACTAGAGAAAGACACACTCAACCACGCAGGCCAAACTAAACTTGTACTTGGCTGAGTGGTGTGGAGACAGCTGTACAAGCACCCATGTCAGTCTGAGGACAGATATGTGGGGGTCTACCTTCAAGGCAATCATCTCCGACAACTTACAGGTAGAAGTGAGTGTCAGACAACAGCTGTCATGTCATGTCACAGCAGCTGTCACATTATGTCATGCTCATCAGAAAGAGGTTCCAGGCCCAGACACCACACAGGGCCACTGTAGTAGCTACACTGTAGCCATGTATGTGGTCCCTGTAAAAAAGTGAGTTCTTATATAGCGCAGTATCCAGCCCTCAGGACTGCTCAAAGCGCTTTACACTTTACTCCCTGACAGACCTGTTCAATCGAACACCATCTCGACTTCTCTGGGAAGCATTCAGCCACACTGCAATTAATGCGTAAAGAAGAATATTCGTACACAAATATCCATCACTGTCTATAGCCAGGCACTCATTTATACAGCTGGGTGAACTGGAGCAATGTAGAGTAAACGAACTTGCCAAAGGCAGCACAGGATTCGAACCCGGGTTCTCTCGACTGAGAATCCAATGTTCTATTCACTGTGCCACCGTGCTCCACATGTATCTTCTTCTCTTCTTCTTGAATATCTCTACCTTGATTCTTCCTACTCTCCTACCACCCTCTTCTGTTTCCCATGCTCTCTTCGTCAGTGTCTCCTCACTCATTCTCTGCCCATTTCCGTCTGCTTCCAAGTACCTTAATTTTCAGGCTATTCATCATTCCTTTTTAAATCTATGCCTCATGTGTCATAATTGCATTTTTGTCACTGTAAAATACTTAAGGCTATAAAAACAAGTAGAATAACAACCCAGAATGTTCATGCGACCCAGAAACTGAGTGAATTAATGTAAACTTTGGTTATAACTGTGAAATAAGGACTTTGGGGCCATTAAAATACACAAATGTCCCACCAGAACACCAGTGACTACACTAACAGGCACGATCTGAAATCAATCAAAATGTGGATTGCAACCTGAGCTAACAGCAAGGTGCCCCATCCAAAGGGGGTTAGTGTCAGTTGTCACCCCATGTTTTGTTAGCCTGCCTGTGTTGACAGCATGACAACTCTTCCTTCAGGGTAAATGCTGCCGACAAGGAAAATGTGAAAGGTTATCTGAAATCCACCAACTGTTTCCAACTGCTTCAATGTGAATAGGTCTCTCAGTGCCCCCTGGTTGGATGACTGGCAGCAGATGGGGTGGTTGGCAATGAGATAACCCTGGGGGGTTATGAGAACCAACATCAAGTACAAGTGTTTACCTGGGTGTTTTAGGGAGGAGACTGACAGGGTGAGGGTCGGGCAGCAGAAAGGGGTGAACTAGCACAAAATGGGACAAATTAGATGGAGAAATAAATTACCATAACATAAGTATCTATGAATCACTGCGCCCAAGATTCTCTCCCTTGGAGATGTGTGTGAATCTCTGCAGTGACAATCCCTTTCTTGTCTCTTTTCACTTACAGTACATATCAGACACTAGACATTAGTGCTCTGTGTTAGAGATCGTGACAGGGCACATGTTTACACCGTGGGTGGGATCTTTACTTCTCCTGGTGGATATCTCTAGAACTATGTTAAATCTGTTAATTAATGCGCCCACACATATTTAGTTTATTTTGTTGTCTTCAACCATCTGAAAATCTACTTTAAGGGAAATATTTGTATACCGATATACATTTTAGAAGCCCTATGTTTAAATACTGGACTATCCACTGGTATACTTGAACATAAGACATTTATTACTTTTGATTATTAACCATATATTTTTTATTCAATGACGTGTCTATATTTTTGTAGTTTTATTTGTATGTTATAGGTGTATACAGATGGAATTTTGTCTGCCAAAAACATTATTACCGGTATTATTATTATTATAATACTGAGCCACAGATTTGGGCCAATGACATCACAGAATAAAAGTGCAAAAAACGCCCAAAAGATTCCTAGTAAAACTTACTTATGTGTTCACTTAATGACTGTAACATCAAGATATTATATTTTCACTTCGTTTTTTAAACTGTGGTTTGAGAACCAAGATCTGTCAGATCACGTCAGTCACATGGTGTCCATTAAGCATTATTTATTTAGTACTAAAATAACTTATGCTGATGAAATTTGTTTTGTGTGTGCCACCTTTGAGCAGTTATTAAAAAACTGGAGGAAGTTTAAAGGATAATGTCTTGGTGGAAATCGTAACTTATGCAATTTCAAACTGTGTCAATTATCCACATCATCGAGAAGATAGAGTAAAAAGTAATTCCTACTGTTTCAAGTTCTCATGTTTGTAGTTTCCTTATCAGCATGACCATCGACCCTAGAGTTTTGTGTGTGTCTGTGAGTGCTTTCATGTATAATTGTGTAAGTTACGCGGTAACTGTAAATAAGTTTTGCCAGACGTTCACATATACCATACAGTAACA
The DNA here is from genome assembly GCA_020002185.1 of Paraescarpia echinospica. Classification (NCBI taxonomy): domain Eukaryota; kingdom Metazoa; phylum Annelida; class Polychaeta; order Sabellida; family Siboglinidae; genus Paraescarpia; species Paraescarpia echinospica. The sequence goes on from CM034542.1 coordinate 51,132,257, forward strand.
AATATTTGAGATACTAAAATATGTCAAATTTTGTGTTCCAATAAGCGTACAGGGGTGCACACTGTACAACCACTGTCTTTGGGTTTTGGGGTTCTTGGGCACTGTCATAGTGTCAGATTCTGTTAAAAGGGGGTGTACATGCTAATTAGGGCGTGTACGCTTAACAGAACGAATATGGTACTGTGTAAAACAGAAAGCCTTCAGTGACACGCACACAAGTAATCGTTGGTCCATCACATTTCAACAGCGGTGTCTGTGAGCCATTGAATGACACGGTGTGTGACCCTGTTCATCCCCCGCTGTGTGTGTACATGTGTACATGGACAGGTAACGTCCCCTTTCAGTCACTCTTACAAATGAGACACACAATCCTACCGGCATCGAACTGGTCTCTCTGGCGAACGCAACAATGTGTTCATAATGGAACCGGTGCACAACCATAAAACACTCAGGGATGATACGCCATGCAAAGCTTCAACGATGCGCGCAAATTGCTGAAATATCTACATGTTGCTTTGATGTATGTCGCACCATTCATGGTTATATACACACACAATGCTTGCTGCAGATAGAAAAAATTGGGGCTCGCCCAGTGAAAATTGGCAGGTGGTAAAAAATGGCATCCACATGATAATGAAGCATATAATTAATTGATTGATGAAATGATGTGTTCCATAAAAAGACATGGGAACAGCTCCCTTTCACAGCTCGTCAATCATGCAGACAGCAGGCAGCTGCCCCTTACAAATTGTTTCAATGGCGAGCTGCCAGCCACTGGCTCTTGATATGTACCTGGTCTTGTAAGACATACATTCAAGCACACTCTGCACATTCACACACACTCGCACAGTTCACAGCTGTCACAACATGGGTACTTACTCATAGAACATTTGTTCTTACAATATTGCGTCAAAGGGTCCTGCAATATCTGCTTGCAGGCATACTGTTTGCCATTCATTTGTTTATGCTGGAGTTGATTACTCAGAGGACATTTACGCCCAGTGTTTAATTTCAAGACATTTATTCTCAATGTTTACTCTGAGAATATTTGCTCCCGGTGTTTACTCCAATGAACATTTCTTCTTGTTTATTCCAATGAAATTTACTCCCAGTGTTTACTACAGTGTTTACTCCAACTACATTTGCTCCCAGTGTTTACTCCAATGACATTTGCTCCAAGTGTTTACTCCAACTACATTTGCTCCCAGTGTTTACTCCAATGACATTTGCTCCAAGTGTTTACTCCAATGACATTTGCTCCTCAGTGTTTACTCCAATGACATTTGCTCCCCAGTGTTTACTCCAATGACATTTGCTTCCAGTGTTTACTCCAATGACATTTGCTCCCCAGTGTTAACTCCAATGACATTTGTTTCCAGTGTTTACTCCAATGACATTTGCTCCAAGTGTTTACTCCAAGTATTTACTCCAATGACATTTGCTCCCAGTGTTTACTCCAAGGACATTTGCTCCCAGTGTTTACTCAAAAGATATTTGCCCCTACTGTTTACCCCAAGTACATTTCCACCCTTTTTACTCTGAGAACACCTGGGTCCCTGAGTTTACTCAAAAATCTTTTCTTTACCCTGTCTGTACAACTTATCCTTAACCATAACCAAAGCTTGATGCTCTACCAATTTTGCTGTATTTAGTTAAGCATAACTTTTTGTCTGGTTCATACAAAATGCGAGACCAGCCAAATGGTCTGTTTGATTTACAAGTAAACACAAACATAACTCTCTGTTCTATGTGTTTTGATGTATCACATAAAGTACCAAGTCTTACAGGATAAAAGGTGACATTTTCCAACTTTATGGCCAAAGACTTCTTTAAATAGTGGCCACACCTTCATTCTATTTTAATATATGGTTCGTGAAGAAAATAAAAACATCTAATAAAACAGTTAGGCAAAACGTTTTAAAAGCTAGTAATGACAAGTTATTCCATCATTTAACTTGCATCAAAAATATAACACCAAGTGATCCTTGGTCTGTTTTAGTACCTCTGGATGTATTTTGTGTAGATTTACAGTGGAGTTTACTGATTACTATTGACCAAAGTATGATTTCTTGCCTGAACAGTTGCTCTGTATAAATCTGTTATGTATGATAAATACTTTATCAGACACACAACAATTTTCTTGGTTGAAATCCATATTGTTGATATGTAGTTCTATATAAATCTGCCAACAACCCATGTATTAAACATGCCTACATCACAATAAATCCACAACATTTTGTTGGAAATCTGCCCAGCTTCAAAAGTGCTATCTCTTCAATGGTTACAAATATGTCATTTAATTGTATACTTATGGGACGAATACAAGAAAATAGGTACTTCATGACAAATTTTATATTTGCAACAAAGGGGTAATTATTAATACAAAATATGACTGCAGTTCTCCCAACATCGGTACTATACACGGGAATCCTGTGTGATATGATGTCTCTGTATTATCACCACACCCAATATGCCCGTGTAGTCATTGTATACTTGTGTTCCTGGGGACATAAATAGTGCTGTCTGCCAATGTCCCTACTGACATGTCCATCTCCCATAACTGCTAACGTGACCCGTCATCTACTAGAGACCCAATCTTTGCCAGTCACCAGAGGCATCTCATAACCTTTGTCAGCCATCCGAGACATATTGTGACATCCCAGTCAGACATCCAAGACATCTCTTGACCTTCCCCAACATTCATCAGCCGACTTCACCTTTGTCTTATATCAGTGACACCAATGAGATGCCTCATACATCAGAAATGTCTTCTGCCTGCTTCAAGAGCGAAGGACAGACGGGACTGTTGAGCTCAGTAGAAGACATATCTCTGACACGCCAGCTGTAGCAGAAGCTCATCATCACAGTAACCAGATTACACCAACATCACCCTAGCCTCTCATAGGTAGTACCCCTTCATCAGTCAGCTTTCTGTGTGTTATGAAAAACATTATTTTCCTCCAATATTCCTTGATATCTCAGTTTGAGAATGGCATATCTTGCGTAGAAGTCGACAGGAGAGCCAGGAAGGAAACAAAACTGACTTAGTTGACATTTTGTTACCTCCGTGACTCTCCTGTCCAGTTCTATGCATACAATCTGTTATTCAGACATAGTCAAACTGAGATATCAAGGAATATGGGAGGATAACAATGTCTTTCATACCCCACCTTACAGAATGATGACTGAAGAGCTGCTACACATGAAAGGCTGGGTGGAGTTGGTGTGAAAGGTAGTTTCAAGGAGATGCTGATGATGAGTTGGTTAAGATGGGTTGGATAGATGGAATAATTGGAAAGGTTAACGAAGGGAGTCGATGCATTCAAAGTGGAGGGTTGAAGGAGAGGAAGACTGTGACTGAAGTTCAACATTTTCGTTGGAGTCTCAATCACCACTTTGATGCCGGGTGTATGTAGTGGTCTGGGGGTGTGTGGGGGGTATGTAGGGATGTGCGGGGGGTATGCAGGGGTGTGTGAAGGGTATGTAGCGATGTGGGGTTGTGTGGGGGGTATGTAGGGGTGTTGCGGTGTGTGGGGGTATGTAGGTGTGTGTGGAGGGTATGTAGGTGTGTGGAGGGTATGTAGGGGTGTGTAGGGGGCATGTAGGGGTGTGGTATGTACGAGGGGTATATAAGGGTGCGAGGGTGTGTGGAGTGATATGTAGGGGTGTGGGGGTATGTGGGCAGTATGTAGGGGTGTGTGGGGGGGGTATGTAGGGGTGTGGGGGTATGTGGGGGGCATGTAGGGATGTGGTGTGTGGGGGTATGTAAGGGTGTGTGAGGGGTATGTAGGGTTGTGGGGTATGTGGGTGTGTGGGGGGTATGTAGGGATGTGGGGGGTGTGTGGGGATATGTAGGGGTGTGGGGGTATGTATGAGTGTGGGGGTGTGTGCGGGGTATGTAGGGGTGTGTGTGGGGTATGTAGGGGTGTGTGGGGGATATGTAGGGGTGTGGGGGTATATGGGAGGTATTTAGGCATTTGGGGATGTGGGGTGTGTGTGTGGGGTGTGGGGTGTGGAGAGGGGATGTTGAAGATTTTCAAGGATGCAACACAATGTTACAGCTTCAATGACTCACCAAAACATCTACAAAATATTCACACAAAAATATTAGGGTGGGCTACGCCCCCATTCTAAATAAACCTCCTTGTTCCAATGCTTATGGAAGAGGATGACAGCGACTGAGATGGGAGGATTCTACGGGGAGATTTGTTGGGAGTGGGGATGAAGGAGACAGAGGGAGGAGAGGACAGGGAGACAGAGGGAGGAGAGGAAAGGGAGACAGAGGGAGGAGAGGACAGGGAGACAGAGGGAGGAGAGGACAGGGAGACAGAGGGAGGAGAGGACAGGGAGACAGAGGGAGGAGAGGACAGGGAGACAGAGGGAGGAGAGGACAGGGAAACAGGATCACTTCTGTCCCACGGAAAAGGGAAAACAATCTAACATATTATGCCACTACCCTCATAAAAAGGTAAAATCTTATATAGCACAGTATCCATTCCTTAGAGCGCTTTACACTTTACTCCCTGGCAGACACGTGTTCAACCAAACATCATCCTGACCTCTCTGGGAAACATCCAGCCATGCTGCAAGCAATGCACAAAGATTTTCGTACACAAATATCTACCATTGTCTATAGCCAGGTACTCATTCATACAGCTGAGTGAACTGGAGCAGCATGGAGTGAACGAACTTGCCCAAGGTTTGAAACAGCACAGAATTCAAATGCGGGTTCTCTCGATTCAGAATCTGATGCTCTAGTCACTATGCCACAGCATTTCATACAGGAAAACCAACCATTATAACTGCAATGAATCCCTGGATGGAATCAGTGAACACAGATCTGGGAAATTAACATTAACATTATGTAACCTCTGCTACAGATGCATTATATAAATACATGACTATAAAAGTTGTCCTCACAACATTACAGTTCCCACGCTGTTGGGTGAAGATACTGAGACAATATATATGCAAGAGGTGTACACATGTCAACAAACAAGCTGTCACATGGAAAGTATGGTTTGTGTCATTCTGACCTAGTCATCTCTGGTTGGTGCATGGCCCAGTAGATGGAGCCACTGTTCATGTTGTCGTTCAGCATGGCAGATATTGATACTTGTAAACAGGGGGATATATCATTTTTTTCTGATATTCACTTCAAAGTTCATGCTACACTAATAAAGTGCCAGTGAATTAGAGAGTGCTCACTTTTGAAGATTCATTGCATCCTGAAAAAAATATTTATCAACAGGGTAAAAGGGAAATTTGTAGACAACAACCCTTTTTGCTATCTGGACACAGGATTACATTACTAGTTCTTATTTGGCCACATATGAATGTGTCAATGATGGAAAAATCCCTAGTGCACGAAGATAAAATACAGTTTGTTTCAAACAACAAATTATATGCAACATTTTCTAATTTTAACTTCCATACTGGATTTGTAAAAACAAAACTGAAAAACATGACAGTGGGTCGGTATTGAGACAATTATTCAGTTGTGTTATTAACAGCAAATTATAACTTTGTGCACAGCCTGACTGAAAGTGACTTTGAAAAGGACAGAATAAGATAAAAATTTAAGGTCATCTGTAGTTTGACTTTGGTTCTTTCAGATGTATTAGATTATTCTTCAGTTGTATATTAATAATTTGTTTGCAAATTTTACACAAAGAGCTCTTGTATGGCATCTTTCTGACTATGTGCAATGTGGCTTTGTTGTTCACTCATGGATGAACTATGCCAATTTTACTGTTCCAAAATAGCTCAGCCAACAGATGAGGCTGAAGAATTGGGCCAATCATCAAAGAGATGTTGGCCAGCTGCTGCCTACATCTACGGGTGTTTCAGCCGAGAAGAAAAATGGAGCAATTTCTTTAAGTGAAATCACTAGAAAATTGGGCAAGGTCAGAGATACTGCTGAAGATTTAGATGTATCTAATTACCTACATTATCAAACAGAGAGTGGGTCTCTGGTGTGTGTGTGTGTATGCCTGCGTGCGTGCGTGCGTGCGTGCGTGCGTGCGTGCGTGCGTGCGTTCGTATGTATCTGTGTATGTATGTCTGAGTATATATCAATCAGTCTTGCATGTATGGGACTGAACTTTTGAAGGCGTGCTAGTCAGCCCATTAGGGTGGTTTGTAGTTTTTAATTTTATTTGGTGGGATCTTGGGTAACAGTAGTGCCCATGGCTGATCACATGAGTGGCTGCTAGCAGGTGAGCGCATGCCAACTTGCCGCTTGGCATTATAATATGGTAACATTGTAACTTTGAATTATATAGAAATATTGTAGCTATCCATGGGCATCGTATAATTAGGTATAGTTTTGTCTTAAATTATATATTTAAGAATTTTCCAGATAAATATCAATATTTCACCACATGGTACTGTGGTGCATGCACTATGGGAGTAAATACCAGATTCCAACATGACATCCTGGCATAACTCAAAGTAGATTAATTAAACAATTGTGAATCACTGATGAATGTCACAAGAACTTGTACATCCACAATTGGGAGAAACCATAGACCTCAAATGTACCCATTTCTCTGTTCAAAATAATTTATTTCTGAGTGCAAAAGTCCTTGAATGGTGTTCCACGTAAAATCATTTGACACCTTACTCATGTCATGAATGGAGTAAAAAAATAGTGATCTGACCCCAGATGGTCCAGGAAACTGCCTACATTGGCCTGAGTGTTTCATGGCATGGTAATGGATAAGGTAGTGGACACTGAGTGATGAGGCTAGACACTGACCTAATACACTCTATTATGCTGCTATAGTGGACAGTGTGGCTGACCACAGATTGATATTTACTACCAAGTTCGTGGAAAACAATAGAAGTGCCAGTGGTTTTGCGATCCGTATTTCAAGGATATCACAGAAAGAAGGTAGAAGACGCAGGCAACGACTGGTTGGATGAATGATAGATGAATTTTGATATGTTTAACAGAGTAGAGAAGGCGATGTGAAATCACCGTCATTTGTGCAGCATAATCATTATATCTGGATGAACATTTTGTGGTTTGTAAATACAATATGAATTTCATCAGGCAGCCAAGTAATACATTCAAAGAAGCACAAATTATGATGCAGAGTACAGTTGAAAACGTTTAGTGCAAAACTAAATTCAGCAAAGTGAATCACAAATAAAACACAATTCTCAATTTCACAGGCATAGTACACAATTCACAGAAGTCAGTGATCTCAAGCAAAGCACCTTGTGTGATTGCTGTTTTTAGGTGATTTATAATTTTGCCAGCATTAAACTTTAATAGATTCCTGCCCTCCAGGGATGTGCATGAGTTCTATTCTAGGGTGAGAAAAGATGGATGTGGCTCACAAACACTGTCAAATAACACTCATTTTATCTTCAACAATCAAAAAGTTGGATACCCAAAAAAACCTTTCAGTTAAAAAATGCCTCATTAACTTTGCAGTAAGACTATAAAACAGATTACACAAAAATGTTGTTGATTTCTCAGAGATGGGTGTGTTTTTCTGTCTGGAACATTTTTTGCTGTGTTAATTCAAGGGAGGGTAGTGCTGGAGATTTCCCCGGTTGAAAGAGTGTAGTGTTGGAGATTTTCCCAGTCAATGTGGGGCAGTGTTGGAGATTTTCTGGTCAAAGGGGTAATATCGTTAGAATTGATTTAGATATATCCAACATCCATGATGAAACCATAAAACCATTATAAACCCTTAACCAATTGGATTTTCAAATAATTAAGGTGCTATTTTTCTTCCAAAGGGGAATCTAGCAGGAAAACTTTAACATACCCACACACGCAAGTTGGCTTGATTATAGTTAAATTGTTTTATGTTAATTAAAATTATATGAAACAATATCAGAAAGCCATACCAAAAACCCACTGTATGTGATTCTGGCTTCAGCGCTCGCCCCGTGACTCATGACGTACTGCTTCAAACCGTATCATGACAATTAGGTACACCTAACAAACTTATCTTGCACCTGGCATACATAAGGTACAAGGTAAGTTCTTGTATAGCATCGTATTCTATCTTTAGAACTTTACACCTCACCCCATAGGCCTCAACAGATCTGTCTGTACCTTCCCACATCAGCTAGACTGTGACCCAACATGGGGAAGTATTCAGCCATGCTGCAATCATTGCACAAAAACTATTCATTCATATAATCTAACATATACATGTATGTACATTGGAACCTCTTTGTTACGGTCACCGTTGGGACTAGTCGAGAGTCACTTGAATGGTGAGGTGACCGTATTAGTGGGACTAATTTCCTACTAATCTGGGACCATTCTAGAGTGGCCTTAATTGTGAAGTGGCTGTATTACTGAGGTGACTGTAAAGCAAGGTTCGACTATATACATATCCATCACTTTGTACTCATTTATACAACTGGGTGAAGTGAGGCAATGTGGTGAGAACAAAAACACCTAAGCTTCAAAACCACACCAGCTGGGTTAAAACCCTGGTCATCTTGTTTGAGGGTCCAATGTTCTAACCACTGTGCTGAAGCAGTCAGTATGTGAACGACAGAAATGTGTGTCAGATGTGAAACTAATAGCTAGAGGCCCCTTTCAACCTGGAATGTTGGCTAGAAGCAGTAAACGATCCCATGCAGGGTTAAATGTGCAAACTGTCTCGGACTCACAAACTTGTGTGCTATAAAACTCAATTATAAGAGATGTTAACAAAACCGCAATGAACACCAAACCATGAATTTGCTGACTACATTTATCCGAGCCTGCTTAGTAGTATACAATGCAATGGAATAGCAAAAACCCAGGTAGCACCCCAATAACTAATTATCTTTAAATACCTGTTACCCGAGCTTGCTAGCAGGTACCTGAAATGAGATACCTCATTCCCTGATCCCCAATTATCTTTATATATCTTCATATACCTGGTAAAAGATACTGTAATAGCAAGTCGAATACTCTGCGGGGTACTTCCTGGCAGTAATGGGTTTGATTTTCGGGTCACCCACATTATAGTAATGAAGAAGTATTTAAAAAATCTCAAGATATCCAATTAACTTGGAAATATTTTTTTAAACCTCCAAAAAAACTGTAACCATCATCATCATTTTGTCATCGTTGACTAGCAAGTGGCTGAGGAGATTCTAAAACATTATAATACATACTGTGTTTAGTAAAAAGGCTGCAGGGATTAACGAGTGGCTACATAAGTCCACAAAATCGTCAGTCTAAATGTAAAGCTTAACCTTACACATGGTTGGGTGATGGGTTGGTCATCTCCCTGTGTTGTGAGGAAAATAAACCAATACAGTGTGTTACATCCCATACCACGTATTAAAGGTAAACGTGCGTTCTTATATGGCGCAGTATTCAGTCCACAGAACTGCTCAAAGTGGCTTGTACTTTACTCTCTGGCAGACCTGTTCGATCAAACACCACCTCGACTTCTCTGGGAAGCATTCAGACATGCTGCAATTAATGTGCGAAGACTGTTCATACATAAATATCCACTATTGTCTATAGCCAGGTACTCCTTCATACAGCTGAGTGAACTGGAGCAATGTAGAGTGAGTGAACTTGCCCACGTTTCGACACAGGGTCTCACCCTGAGACCTGTCCACCCATCATTTAGACAGGTAAAATTAGAAAAAAATTGCATGTTTGGACGGGTTGACATTGATTGTGGATGGGTCCGCCGGGCTGGCCCTTCCATAAACGTCCATGTCGTTTTTTGCACGGGCCAGCCTGTCCATGCCATTTTTACGACGTCACTGAAACTACTGCGAAGCCAGTTACAAAATCTACAGAGATTGGTTTTGAAAATCAACCACCCGGATCACCTGGTCAGCTGCCGGACACATGCCAGAAACCAATTAAGGTTAGGGTAATTGTCACCTAACTGCTAGCAGTGGTTGCTTGAAAGACAGCCAACACTTGCGTAGACCAAATAATCCTATGAGAGGTCAACGTCAGGGCGGGAATATACAATACGCACTTGCCGATTACAACGAGACTTGATTGGATGGTTTAGTGAACTGATTGGGAGATGTTACACAGGCACCAATTGAGTGTATTGCTGTAATTATTAGTGCCTGGGAAGAACCCGCTCTTTCCGTTCCCAAACTATTTCCGAGACGTAATTGTAACCGCATCAAAGCCTCAAAGGCACGAGCGACGACTAACAAAACAACAGAGACTATCACAATAACTAACTAGCATTACCACAGCAGCCGCTGTGGCTGTTGGATCTGGCCAGATCTGGTGCTAAACTATGACAAGCCACCGGTCACGCAGCCCTTACATCCTTCAGTCCGTGTTAAATAGTACATATTTAATATCATTGGAACGACAACAGAACATTCTGTACAAAGGTATAAAGTTTTTATAAGTATTCAATTTATCGTCCATAATTTAGTAAAAATACCCACCAAAAATTTCATGCTGACAGCGCGTCGCAAAGGTACGGTTTAGGCAAAAATGAGGTCACAGCAAATCGAAAACCCACACTTGTAAACATATTTGGACCGTCATGATTTTTACTCGGTCTTCACTGCTGACGTTACATGAAATCGATGCCGTCAGAGAAGCGAAAGTTATGATGGGTTGAAGTGTAAACACGTCGGTTTACCTGTGTTATCGCCTGAAATACAACTTCATGCATCACTGATGCCATTTGTCAGTTTTCCACTATTCAAATTATGCATGTTGTGTGATAATTGAACATGATTTACAAGTGCGGAAACTAGGTTTTGTTCGACGATGTCACATCATTTTTGAACAGGATTGCAATAAACAGCCTGCACATGCAGTGACTGTGCTAGATTTAGTTGTCTGCGCTATTTTTAGCGCATTGCCGTGACCACTCCCGCTCGTTGCACTTGGTTTGGTCACCCGATGGGTGATCTAAGGTAGAGCTATGCTTGCCAATTAAATTAATTAATGTTTTGACTGATTTATAGTTTAACAATTGAAACATTCACAGCAACACAAATACACAATGTTTTAATTAATAACTGTAACTTATTATGGATCAAAACATGGCCATTGTATGGCGACTTATTTTTAAAATATTTGTCAATCTAATATTTTGTTTTAGAAATTAAACAAAACCGAACTGTAGTATTTCTAATATTATGATATGGTACTTGTACAAAAACAAAAATTGAATGCTTGAAATTCTAAATATTACCTTCCATAGTCCATTATACCTTGTATACAATTTGTATACACACATTTTAATTGTATATAAAAATTGGGATTCCACATTAAATATGTTTGCTAATTTGTTATAATTTTGTTAGTAATTTTGCAAATTGTGGCAATTGAATGTGTTCTAATGAAACAATTTATAAATAACTTATATGCAAGTGGCTCTAAAATGTGAATCACATGCTTTGAAAAAAAATATACATACAAATTCTCATTCAATAGCAGGTATATATATATATACTCGTAGTTGCTGCAGTGTTTTAAGAAATATCTTTTTAATTCTTATTTTTGATCACACACGAGATGGGCATTCAGCCATGTGCCTTGCTTTGTCTCATGTCCGAAAGCATGCCGATTGCATGTTCGATCGTGCTTTGTAGCATGTCTTAAAAAATTGGACTGGCAAAAATTTGATCCTGGGTGAGGCCCTGGTTCAACACGGCAGCAAAAGGAGTGAACGTGCAGGGCTAATGGTTTGACATGGATTACATAGAGGCACAACACACTGACACTACACACAGACACCACTAGACTGACACTACACACAGACACCACTAGACTGACACTACACATAGAAGAAGAACACAGACAGTACACACAGACACTACACACAGACACCACTGCTGACTGACACTACACACAGACACCACTGCAGACTGACACTACACACAGATACCACTAGACTGACGCTACACACAGACACCACTGCGGACTGACACTACACACAGACACCACTAGACTGACACTACACACAGACACCACTACAGACTGACACTACACACAGACACCACTAGACTGACACTACACACAGACACCACTACACAGTGACACTACACACAGACACCACTACAGTGACACTACACACAGACACCACTACAGTGACACTACACACAGACACCACTAGACTGACACTACACACAGACACCACTACACACTGACACTACACATAAAAGAAGAAGAACACAGACACTACACACAGACACCACTGCAGACTGACACTACACACAGACACTACACAGACACCACAGCAGACTGACACTACACACAGACACCACTAGACTGACACTACACACAGACACCGCTACACAGTGACACTACACACAGACACCACTACAGTGACACTACACACAGACACCACTAGACTGACACTACACACAGACACCACTAGATTGACACTACTCACAGACACCACTAGACTGACACTACACACAGACACCACTACAGTGACACTACACACAGACACCACTAGACTGACATTACACACATACACACAGACACCACTAGATTGACACTACACAGACACCACTACACACTGACACTATACACAGACACCACTGCAGACTGACACTACACACAGACACCACTACACACTGACACTACACACAGACACCACTACAGACTGACACTACACACATACACCACTAGACTGACACTACACATAGACACCACTAGACTGACACTACACACAGACACCCCTACAGACTGACACTACACATAGACACCACTACAGACTGACACTACACACAGACACCACTAGACCGACACTACACACAGACACCACTACAGACTGACACTACACAGACACCACTACACACATAGCATGTGTGTTCCCTAGTTATTTGTTTTATGATTTGTAGCATGTCCTTTCAAACAAATGTAAACTCATGAGATAGATCCCTTCTGACTGCTAGTGTAAATAGACACCGGTCTTACTACAGGTCGCACATAACAGCCGCAAGTGAATCAATACACTCCTTCCAAACTATAGAAACTTTTACCCAGAGTGCATCATAATTTCATCAATACATTATGTCAATTCTGCATCAAAAATCTTTTCACACAAACATTCGCAGTAGCTGCATCATTAGTTCTACAAGTAATTGGTCAATTATGCGGAATGGCAAGTCAAGGCAAGAGCATTATGCCATGCCTATGTCATTCATGATGTATGATTTGAAATCATGTGATAGTGATTATTTAATAATATTCACCCCACATGGCAATAATTATACATACATTTTTACAAGGTTTGCACACATCTGCTGCTGGTTTGAAACTCAGGCAACTTCATTCATCAGTGTCTTTTGGATGAGACACTGAAAGCAGTTGATCATAGAGCCTATGCCAGGGGGGATAATCGTTCACACAGGCAGGGTAAATTGTGTGATGTCTTGAACTTGAACTGAAAAAGGATGCGTGCTACTTTAGGGGTTGGGTAAAACATCCTACCACTGGATTGGTGCTGCTAGCTAAGTCTGAGTATTACATATCAGACTTCAACAAAGATGACAGTGTCTCCCTGTGGGTGAGTAACTTGATGATGAGCATGAATGATGAGCATGAATGATGAGCATGAATGCACCTTTAGTCTTAACATGTTTCATTGAGTCTACAAGTCATGACAACAGAGGGAGCAGTGGTCGAGGGGTTAGAATGCTGGACTGTCGATCAAAGTAATCGGGGTTCAAATCTTGGCATCCGAATTTCATTCACCCCACATTGCCTGTGTCTTTTGGAAGAGACACTAAGCCATTGGTCCCTTCTATCAGGTGTCTGTGTTAGGGGAAGGACAAGATCACATGCAGGGGGTAAATGTGTAACCTGTTGTGGACTCACTAACTCTAGAGAAGGATACTCTGTTATAAACCCTCAGTGGAGTAATTATCCAGATCCAGATGGCCACTCCTGACTGTGACAGGTATGTATACCTCAGGTATACATAACTGTCATCTAGTGCCATCTGGAGGACTAATTATCTCGGCAGCATTTGGGACATTTCGAACATGCACAGAAATAAGCGCCGGTGAGAACGTTGTTATTCCCGACCACTCAACAGGCTGACCTATAACTATACTGGGGTCTGATATTACATTAGGGCCAATATTGGGTTACCGGTCAGATTTGTTTAGAATTATTTAACATTTTGACTAGTTCTATTTACTCTGGTTAACTCTTAATCTAAATACTAATCTTTCATGCAATTCTATTTAAAGCGTCTGGGGGCATATTATTTCAAATGCATTCATTCAGGTGCGATACGAATTCCTATAATTATGTTACTGTTGATTGTAAAAACCACCATTCCAATGCTGATCATTTTGGCAATTTGCCAACAAGATTTTCCGGCAGCATTTTACCTGCAGAATGTCAAAATGTCTGCTGTAATCATCCTCACTTGCACTAGCTTCCGATTAACCTGTTCACTCTCCTTTGATAGAAATCACGGAATGAGGAAGACCTACAGAAACATCTGTAATCCCTATTGAGAATCTGCTGACACAGCAGAAACAGGAAGCGTTTATCTTAGAATTATACCCAAACATGCCAGTTAGAAACAAGACTTGTAGCAACTGGAAAACCGCCAGCAAAAATACATACTTGTGAACTGACTACACGCCAGGTTTGGCCAGGTTTAGCAGCTTGCTGTTTCTGATTGCCATTCATCAGCAAGGCTTTAGAGACAAAATGAAGAGGCGAGTCAAGTGCAGACTATCAAACAGAGGTTTATTAGTCACACTGCATTACTTGAAACACAGCACACGACATTCCCATGTCACACATACTGCAGATTTGGCAGATTTTTTATTTTGACACTGCCAAATTTTACACACTAGACAAAGGCACAAGGGAGAAAATAATCAGACAGGATCGCAATAACGAAACACTGCGGAATCACTGGCAAATACTTCAAATATAATACGCTTTTTTTGTTAAAGTTTTTTATGACTAATCCAGGTAATCCAATATGGTTACAAAGAAATGTACATAGCTCATGTAACTGCTGTAATTTCAAAGGTGTGCCAAATGAACGTGGAATTGGCAAGAACATGGTCAACATTAGTCATCATTAACATACCTTACAATACGAAGCCAAACATACTTTTCACACAGTCGACATTCCAACTAACTAAATGATTTTCCACTAACTACAGAAAAGAAAATATGTGGAAGAAAAAAATGTAAAGGAATAAGATCTAAAAAGATTTCCATACAAAGCAACAAGCTCTGGTAATACAAAAGATGAGGAACCCATCAGACAGCAACAGAATGCTGGAATATCTTAAAGAATGAAATAGAGTGCATCGTAGATAAATTTGTTCCCTTCAAAAAACAAGGGAAACGGACTAGAAAGAAATACTTATCGAAAGAAGCCATTAGAAAAATTAAGTATAAACAAATGATGTGGAAGTCATATAGACGTACTGGCAATGACGAAGACTACAACATTTATAAAGAAGCACTAAACCAAGCTACAGCTGAAATTAGAAATTCAAAGAGAAGTTATGAACATAAATTAGCTTGTAATATAAAACATGACAGCAAGAGTTTTTATGCGTATGTTCGAAGCAAACAGAAAGTTCAGGATAAGGTCGGTCCTCTAGAAGATAGTGCTGGAAATATAATATCAGAAGGATTCTTAATGGCAGAAGACCTAAATGAGTATTTTAGTTCAGTGTTTACCAGAGAAGACACTAGTTCACTGCCAGTACCAGAGGCTAAGTTCAAGGGGCAGAATCAGACTATTTAAGACAGTTAATTGTAACCCCAGAAATGGTAGCTAAGAAAATTAGGGCTATGAAGGAAAATAAATCACCTGGAGTGGATGGTATTCCACCCAAACTACTAGTGGAAATTGTAGAACAAATTAGCATACCGCTTGCAACAGTTTTCAACTTGTCATTAGAAGAGGGAGTGGTTCCTTTAGAATGGAAAGAAGCAAACATTATACCGTTATTTAAAAAAGGTTCGAGAAACAAGTCAAATAATTATAGACCAGTTAGTTTAACATCGGTGATTTGTAAATTATTAGAAAGACTAATTAAAGATCACATGGTGGATTTTCTTGTTAAACATAAACTGATAAACCCATCTCAACATGGGTTTCTAAAAGCGAGGTCATGCTTAACAAATATGTTATGTTTTTTGGAAGATATCACTAAGTGGGTAGATGATGGATCACCAGTAGATATCATCTACTTAGATTTTCAAAAAGCTTTCGACAAAGTGCCACATCAGAGATTACTGCTTAAACTAAAAGCCCATGGCATAGGAAATGGTATAATTAACTGGATAGAAAAATGGCTGATTGACAGAAGACAACGGGTAGTTGTTGATGGGGAGGCTTCAAACTGGAAATCCGTTTTGAGTGGGGTTCCACAGGGATCAGTACTGGGACCTATATTATTCTTAATATATATAAACGATTTGGACGATGATATAGCTAGCAAGGTGTTGAAATTTGCAGATGATACAAAAGTGTTTAGAAGGATTAAAAGTGATGGTGATAGACAGCATTTACAAGATGATCTTGACAGGTTGATCAAATGGTCTGAAAAGTGGCAAATGTTGTTCAATTTTGGGAAATGTAAATGCCTCCACACAGGACATGGGAACGAATATGTAGAATATACAATGGGGGGAACTGTACTAAGTACTACTGTAAAAGAAAGACTTAGGGCTGACAATTAGTGCTGACATGAAGGTTTCAGAGCAGTGTGGAATTGCAGCTTCAAAGGGAAATCAAATCCTTGGATTGATTAGGCGAAATATAGCATATAAAGAAAAAGAATTAATAATACCGCTGTACAAAACAATAGTTAGGCCTCATTTAGAATATTGTATACAAGCGTGGAGGCCATACCGCAAGAAGGACATAGATATGCTAGAAAGAGTACAGAGGAGAGCGACTAAAATGATACCAAAACTGAGGGATCTTAGTTATGAAAAACGCCTAAAAGAATGTGGTTTAACAACACTAGAGACCAGGAGATTGAGAGGAGATCAGATAGAAGTGTTTAAAATATTGAATGGTTATGAAAATATTGATAGAAATATGTTTTTTTCAGTTAAGAAAGACTAGAGGACATGAAGTTACATTAGTAAAGGAGCAGTGTAGATTAGACGTGAGAAAGTTCTCATTTTCACAAAGGACTGTGAATGAATGGAACAGATTATCTGATGATTGTGTGGGTGCTAGTAGTGTGAATATGTTTAAAAATAAAATCGACACATACCTCAGAAGGGCTGGATATATGTAGATAAAAGGGTTGGACTCTCGATAAGCCAAAGGGCTTCCTTGTCCACCTGCCATCTAGAGTTAATTCTCTGGATGGCAATCTTGTTAAATCAGTCTTACATGTTTGAGCATGCATATACCTTTTCTATATTTCTAAGGCCCCCTTTAATCAGTCTTCAATTTAAAAGTACAACACACATTTAGCCATTACATTCGATTCACATACAAATATAATTATTCTTTTTATAACATTTCTAAACATTCCACTGAAGAAACAGCCATAAATAGCCTGAAGTTGCTAAGAGGCGTAGGAGAGTGGTTGTCTAATGATTACAGCAGTACTTTGGTTAAATCAACTGATTGCTGATCGAGAGGACTGTGGTTCGATGCTGCCATTTCAATGCCTGGTCAAATCTGTTCACACCGTTTAACCTGTGTTATTCGGAAGAGACAAGAGATGCTGTCGGTCCATTCTAACTGGTGTTTATGTCAGGGGAAGTAATAGATCCCATGCATTGAAATGGAAAAATCATTCACAGCATGCACCCACTAACTCTAAAGAAGGACACTTCAATCCTGTTACTGGATTCTTGGAATAAATAAATATCTGGCATAAAAACAAATCCACTGTGGTTGCGTATCCCCATCAAATTCAAGTCAATAATTCTAAAAACATCCGTCTTACAAAAACGTGCAAAAGCAGTAGTGACACTACAATCATCCCAGACCACTTTCACATGGAACTCTAACCCCCATGGACAAGGGTTGCCATGAAAGCAGGGTAGAACAGGTAAGGATTGCTAGCTGACACTGGGGGTAAGAAAGACCTCCCATCACTTCACAAGACAGGACAGGGCGTGAAGTGAGGGGTGGTGATACAGTACCAGACAGAGCAGGTGAGGGAGTGAGTGATATAACTTTTGCATTTACCCAAGTGGCATTGAGCAAGAGGGGTTGTTTACCAAGGATTGACCATAAGAACCCAACCCTACACAGGGTGCAGTGTGTAATTGAAGGTCAATATACCCTGGGACTACCAGAAGTGGATTAGACCTGTGATCTCAATAACATCACCCCAGGGCAAGGTCACTAGGCCACCCTCTTCCCAGGCCTTGAGTGCACTTCACCCTCTTCAACCCCCTGGATGTGAAACCCTGTATGTTGTTTGCTGGTGCAACAGTTTCATGTTATCAATTATTAAGCAGCTGTTTTACATTCCACGAGTCGTTTATTTGACAGCTCATTTTTGTGTTGGAACACTATCAAGCGCCACTCGTGTCAGAGAACCGCGATGCTCATTGGTCAGTACGTCGTAGTGAGAAAGTCGTACTGACCCCTATCAGGCGCCACTCGTGTCAGAGAACCGCGATGCTCATTGGTCAGTACGTCGTAGCGAGAACGTCGTACTGACCCCATTATAACCAGCTCCCGCACTCCCAATTGGTCCGCGCAACTTAAAACTGGGTTACGCGTGACCCAGTTTGAGACAAAAATGGGAACCTGTTGCTTATGCTGGGCAAAATTTTAAAATAAAGGCATTGGGCAAGATCCTGCAAGGACAATTTCCCTAAAAATGAATGTACAGTGTATATACATATCCACTGACACAGATTATAAAAATGATCTTCAATTCACCAAAACTTAGATAAGATAGGAAATGTCTACAAGTTTTAAGTGTATATGTCAAGAGCTGTTCTGGGATTTAAGTAAATAAATCTAAGTTTCAAAATTTCTGCCAGGCATAAAGGTATTTCTGCTGGACAGAAAGGTATTTCTGCCGTGCCTATGGCAGAAATAGGGTAGAAAGGGGGGCTTTTGTCCGGCAATATTCCACTAGATGCGCAACAGGTTCCCAAGATCACTACGAACCTTCCCTGAACCTTCCCAGGGACAACCTAGTTTTGGACCCCCAAAATGGGTCTGGCGTAGTTACGTGTGACCCATTTTTGTCTCAAACTGGGTCACGCGTAACCCAGTTTTAAGTTGCGCGGACCAATTGGGAGCGCGGGATCTGGTTGTAATGGGGTCAGTACGACTTTCTCGCTACGACGTACTGACCAATGAGCATCGCGGTTCTCTGACATGAGTGGCGCCTGATAGAACACAAACAACATTTGTATGGAAAGTATTCAGCCACACTGTAATTACTACTGTGAAGTACTCTGAGTGAATCTAACCAATGACTAGTAGACGTCAATGAAGAACAAACGCAAATGGGGGATGTCACTGGCCATGTTGCTGTGTTTCTATTTGATTTTATTTGAAAATATTAAATTATGATTATCTAAACTGGGTTATGTTCTGAGTGACTGTAGAGTAATTATCCAGAGGTGTGGAAGTCTACTGTAAAATTATATTGTAATCATGTAAATTTACATTGTAATCATGTAAACTGTATTGTCAAGACAAACGTAGACACCACGACAATAACTGATTACCATTACAACAGTTACAACTGTAACTTGTTACATTACAATCACAACTGTAACTCGTGCTAGTGCCAATGTAATTACATTTTGTTACACTAGACAAGAGCCAACCAAGGGTGGATTCTTATACTCAATGAGATATACCTGTATCAGATCAGGTGTGTTGTAATTACTTTAATGAGTCTTTACATTAATGTATCTTCTTCTCACACTGGCAGTGATTCTATTGTCTTCCTTTGGTATTGTTACATGGTAGTTCACTCAGCTGTACAAATGGTTCACAATACAAATAAATACCTGGCTACAGACAGCACTTGGTGACTGAACAGTCTCCGCAGTGTGATTAACGTTCCTCAGAAAAATCTAACTAATTTTGGAGTGAACAGATCAGTCAGGGGGTGACGTGCACTTGAGCTATGGGTCCAGAGAAACATCTTTGCTAGCAACTGACTAGTGTATAAACCAATAAGTCCACACCAGCAGCTAAGCCAAAGACCCATCTGCCTGTCTTCAAGACTGGTAGATGACTGGCCAAGACAGGTAATTACAATTTATTGGCCACTAGATTAACTAATAGTTCCAAGTCTAGGGGTCTACATTAATGACTATCATTGGCACAACGGGTAGTGAAACAAATCAAATGGATCAGTGTTAATTAAATAAATGGCTCAAATGACACTGATCTGTCATTGAAAAAACTAAACTGGCAAAAAATGGCTGTGACTGATGTGAATCGTCTGTGCACTAAAATGCACGCTTTCGATTAATTCAAGACTGGCAAAAAAATGCTTTTGGTCCACAGCATAGATCCTGATCCTGCATACTATTGAAAAAGAAAAATCAAAAAAATTTTACATGGTATTTTCCGTGCGAAAGCTTGAAGAAAGTATGCCAGTTGTACTAAGAGTCGAGTGTAACAATAGTAATTATGCTGGCTTATAAATACATTCTTTGTACAGGGAAGTCACATCAGTTTTTTTTTCCTGCAACATTTTATTTCAGTCTCAGTTTCAATTGTGGCACTAAAAGTTTGTAGCAAATGAATAAATCTGTAGAATGGATAAGCTTAATGTTTTGTAAAGTTGAGTATGGAAAAGCAAGAATTACAGGCAGTGTGATTTATTCCAGACGATATGCACTAGAAGGTGTTTCCTTGACCAGTCAGATGTACCATGTCTACTGACAATTTCTGTCTCTATTGCTCCATGTTAAATGTCAAGAAATGCATCATAAAACCTGCAAACTTTGTGGTACAAGTACAGCATAGGCACCATGTGTACATGCGGACAGAGGCTAGGTAGAGGAAAGATGTAGGATTATAACCCATCAAAATGCATGAGCATCCATCCAGAAAACAATCTTACAACAGCACCTCCTTGACCTGCCTGTAACGAAGCACAGTAAAATAATGAATGGAAGTCGGCAAAGTGGAACCACCCTGTCTGGATTCACATGTCTAATTAGAAACACAACAATTACCGTAAATTTATGTGTATAATACGCCCCCATGTATAATACGCACCCCGACTTTTCCTAAATTTTGATAGAATTTCGATATCACCATGTATAATACGCACCCCAACTTTTGACATCAATCCCCGATTTCCCCGCTTCTAATAGTTTGATTAAACCCATAAATCCATCTCAGAATCGCAAACATGTCACCTACGCAAGTTACGGCATTGCTGCCGGCTTGTCTCTCGCTAGTGACTAGTGTGTAAGCACTACGTAAGTTGTGTTGTAGCTTGACGATTGCGCAACTGATTAAATCAGCACTTGTTATAACTTACATTGTGTCGTTCTGATTTCACTTTTAAATTAACACCAAGTTCTATTCTGAAATGCTACATGCAAACCTGGTACTTTCAACTGCGAAGCATACATGCGCTATATTCGTCTTTATTTACATTCACAACATTTGCATTCACAACTTTAAACATGGAGTCACACTTGTTGACACTCGACACGTGACGCGGGCATCATTCACGTGATTCAGGAACGCCAATCACAATCATTGCGGGATGCTTCCCAGGCTGCGCTTCCCAGTCTAGGCTAGAGAGGCGGTTACGGGAGTGCGATTTTTGACTTTCGTCTACGTTGCTGCGGTAGTTTACATGATTGTGACATCATGCCGACATTGATAATATTACTAGTTTTCCAGCAGCGTTATCCTGGTCTGCAAACATTGATAAGTTGGTCAGCACCATGTATAATATGCACCCCAACCTTTGAGTAAAAAGTGAAGGGAAAAATGCGTATTATACATGGAAATTTATGGTATCAATTTCTGTGAATCGTTAAATGGACATTTTCAGACATATACAGGACTATTCTTAAACAAAATTAACCACACCGAGATACATACATAATCACAGACAAGCATCTATGGCTGTATACATCTACATATCAAACCACAATGCAATGTTTTTAATGCAAACTGGTGCCAGATGCAATATATAATTACTGCAACCCAATAACGTAATCACTGAGTTGCAGCTAAACATATTCACTACATCAAAGCATTTATTCATGAAGGTAACATCATTAGTCATCAAAAAGACTTGTAACTTCATTCTGGTGACAACTACCTAAAACATTAATTGATTTAAGATAATTTAGGCCATTCATTTAACATCCGCTGTGAAAACAAATGTTTTTATTGTAAGACGCATGTGCACAATCAGAACTGATGATAAATACGAGAATTGGCATAAGAGGCAGAATTGCTTAAAGTCAGAAGACCTGTAACAAACTGTATCTAATCTACACTGTTCTATTGACTGTCATTTATCATCCTCTGTAAAAACGGGTGTTTTATATATCCAGTCTACAGTTTATTCCATGCATTTCTTTTAATAATGCTACTTTCTCTCTGAAGTAATTCTACCTTCATTAAGTTTGTATTCCATCCTATACTTTAGCAATATTTTCTTACACCGTTGGTAAACATAACATGTTTCTTGAAAAGGCTACCGTGACTTTTTCAGTCTAGTTTTAAGACTTTTTAGTGACTGTTTCCATTAAATCTTTTGTAGTCACTGAGCTTTGCACAAGTCCATTAGGAAACACTTAACTACATTTTATCTGTCAAAGAATCACTTTAGTGTGTGTCACTATGTTTAGGGCACTATCTTCAGTCTATCCAAACAAGCTACACAGTTGTCATGTGACAAACGGATATCAGTTTACATGTGAATTTTTAGGGAGAATCAGTCAGAACAAAATATTTCACCAGTAAACGCTCATGTGTTTAGTTTTGAAACCATCCTCTAATCCGCTGGCAAAATGGATCCTCGAGTGATTTAAATGAAATCGCAAATGAAGTGACATCACATGTCTACTACCTGATGTGTTAAATATGACATAATCTGAGGTTGTCTCTTCCTCATTTGTTAATATAATCTTCTTAATAAACATAGTAAAATATGAAGGTACACTACCAAATTGCATCTCATAAGCCCAAAACATTGTTTGCATTTGAAAGCCCACATAATGTTAAAATTATTATAAAAAACAGTCTTCAAATTAACAGCATTACAGTGGCACTTATTACAGAGGCATGAATTTTTACACAAAATACCTTTGAAGTTTCTGGTTCCCACACACCAAATAACAAACAAGTCGGATGAAGTATTTAAATGATGAACAGCAAACTTCCTGCTAATGATTACCAGGTGGAACAGACAGCCTCCATTTAAAACATGACCTTAGTTTGATGACAATGTACAAATATTTCCCTACCTTTCAAGAATTCATCCAGTAATGACAATTTTTTAGGTTCCTTGTTGCCATGGTATAAGGTGTGTTAACTAAATAACATTTAACATGCACCACCAGTAAAGTACATTTGTTAATGGACATTTTGTCAATGTACAATTTACAAATGAATCGTTTTTCAACTGGATATTTCAGAAATGTTGTTGGCTCGGGTGTTTTATATTAATTGCTATGCATGCACGCGCGCACGCGCCCACACACACACACACACACACACGTGTAGACACTCATCCATCATTATGAGACTAACAGAATGTTGTCACTTCAAAGGATATGCCGCTTAACTCTATACCTCGTCTACTTCCACATTTCAGACGGCACTCACAGAAACAGATCCCACAACACATTGACATAGTGGGAACAGGGCAGTGTGTGTTTATGCCATCATTCCACATCGTTTCACATATACAGTACACTGTTATAAAATATTGATTTGAAGGCACTTTTGAGGTCCAAATAGCGCTCCAGTTGGCGTCAACATGCAATTTATTAATATTGCTTGGTTCAAGTGCGGCATGCAGTAACCCACGACCGCAGGGGCGGGTGCTGATTCAAACTCGAGCGAGCGCTATTTGTGACATCGTATTCCTGAAATGATGTGGAATGACTGAATAAACGCATTGAGATATAACATTTAGGCACAACTGTCATAATGCCGAAATCGGGATGGGCCCACATTCTACACAATGTCACAATTAAGTGTCCACAAAATAATGCACAGTTCCATCTGCTGCCTATTGGCTATTCCAATGCTACTGTCATCACCACGGTCAGGTTTCCAGCCACCGAAACAAATTCAGGAGCCTTCCAAAGTGAGTCGTGGCACCCTAGATATCTTTAGTTTAGCCTTAGGAGATCTCCCAATGTGACATTTACACGTAAGCCAAGGCATCTAGCAGACTAGCACGCCCTCTCATATGCGAGGAAGGCTGCTCTAACTTCCAAAACTGCGTCAATTATCAAGGGAAAACATCAACAAATAAAACAGTACATTGTAACAAGGCACGTTATTTTGTTAAGTTCTTGTTAGTATCAAACTAATAACAATAATAACCGGTTTACATGGGTTTATGAGTTGTGATATTAAAAAAACAATACTTACAATTAAAAAGAGCAATAAGTGGGACCCTCGCTACAGGCTTGGGACCCCCTCAAAAGAAGGCTGGGATCCCGAGGACCCATGAACACAAACATCCAGGTAAACCCCAGTAGAACAAATGTGTAATTCTAGTATCACAAAGACTGTCTTACAATGGTGACTCAGTTCATCAGCTTCGATGACATGGCCATCTTTCACTTCATCTCTGAACCTTTGCCCTATTATCCTTATGGTGCAACTATAAGCCAGCATTGGGTTTACATGTTATAAGGTCATTGTGGATTTACTAATCATCTGTATAACCACATATTTTGTGACTTTATATACATTTATATCATGTTTTAATATGTCAATCGTAGCACCAGTTGCATACTATTTTACTGTTCTTTATGGTTGATGGATATGGCTGTTGTTAGTGTTAATGTTCCAATAGAAATATGTCACTTGCCACCAACTAAGAACACCAAAGGTATCTAGAACAGTATCAGAAGCACATTATTTATACACTTGGCCAAATAGCCGTGGGACATGTCAATAGCAACATCTCTACTAAAATGTCTATATTTCAGGGGGTTAATAAATTAAGAAAATCTGCTAAACCACATTTGTAATGCATGAGCTGCGAAATGCAGAAAAACCTACACCCGACATGCTAATCCACTCTAGCAGCCATTATTTTTGCCAGTGAATCCTCCACATGAATTCCACGTGTCTGTAACTATGAACAACAACATACTACAGAGCTACATAACCTGATCACACATACCACAAAATGACTCCCAACGTCACCAAACCGCCACCAAAACAAGACATGTCTTCTCAGAGAATACTGCACAAGATGATTCTTCTCTGACACAGATCGAAAAGATCGAGAGTAAAAAGAGAATCGTGTACAGGAGAAAGAAAACATGAGCAACTTACGAACTCTCTGTGGCTGGAGTACTTCTGGCTGGGCCAACTGCCAAGGAGCATTAATGACAGGAGGTGTCAGCAGCCTGTTAGACCTCCCAGAGTGGTCATAGCTCCATCAGGCCACTGCTCACACTGTCTGCGATTACTGTCCTCTGCTCAGTAAAAGTAAATATAGCACAGTATCCAGTCCTTAAAACCCTTTACACTTTATTCCGGGCAGGCCTGTTCAATCGAACACCATCTCGACTTCTCTGGGACGTATTCAGCAATGCTGCAATTAATGCGTGAAGACTATTCGTAGACAAATATCCACCACTGTTTATAGCCAGGTACTCTTCATATAGTTGAGTGAACTGGGGCAATGTAGAGTGAACAAACTTGCTCTCGATTGAGAGTTTGATGTTCTAGCCACTCACTGTGCCACTGTCCTCTGCTCAGTCTTATTGCTACTATGTCTTACCGTTATAGCTACTTCCCATTATACATTCCCGTTACAGCTATTTTTTATTCCTGTTATAACTACTTGATAAGTTTGACAATCAAACTAATCCTGTAATAACTACTTCTTTAATTCTGCGATTCAGGATGGGGCTGCAAGGGGAGCATTCATTATTTCAGATAGCACTGAGATTTAGACATAAAGTAGTAACCTCACTATAATGTAGGAAATATTTCATAAGTCACAGGAACAAGTCACAAATTTCATTATTTGTAGTTTTTTTGTATTTAGGATGTATACATTTACGTACTAAACAGTCAAGTGGAATATTCTTAATTAATCTTAACCATTGCAACTACTATCGGTGTTCCAAGTTTAGACAAGAGTGGGAAAGTCAAAAGTAAAGGTAAGTTCTTATATAGCGCTATATTCAGTCCTTAGGACTGCTGAAAGCACTTTACACTTTACTCCCTGGCAGACCTGTTCAATCAAACACCATCTCAACTTCTCTGGGAAGCATTAAGCCATGATGTAATTAATGCGTAATATTGTCAGGAAAAGAACACCACTGTCAGTAATACTTTAATACTGTGACTATGGTGATAGTTGTACCAAAAAAATAATTGTCTGTAATAAACTGTGAGGTGTTTTGAAGTGTCCAGTTAACAACCAGCATTGGTGGAAACCAAATGTGAAGAAGCGTAACTCTAATGTAAATAATAATAGTAATACACTATGGGCATAGCTAATTTACAATAACTAGAACTGTTTTCTGTATTTTAAAGTCAAACTTTAAGCAACTGAAAGAATCTCAATAATGTTGTGTTGTTTAATACTAGCCATTGTAATTCTGATTGTATGTACAGTCGCGCCTCGTTATAACGCGCCCCATTATAACGCAGATTCGGTTATAACGCGGTCGGTCGTGGACCCCGAATTTCTGCCGCCAGGGTAAAAATGGGCGCTATGACAAACTATATTAACATGGTAATAACTGTCAATTGTTTTGTGTGAAGTTATCCCCGTCTTTGTCCATGACATGTGTATATTGAAAGACTAGTTGTCGGACAATAAATTTAACGTCGACGTACAACTGCAACGAATCAAGTGTGAGGCGTGTCACTACGTTGCCGTTGTTTATTCTGCACTGCCAATGCTATCAAAGGTACAAGTTTCTTTGACTATAATTATGGTCAATTTTAACTTTAGGAACAGTAAATGTGGTGCGAGGTATTATTTGTTTTGTGCCGACATCAAACGAATCGCTTCCAATCTGCTAGTCATTCTCATGGCTTCCGCGGATCGCGAGTTCACCTGGTTTCGGCGCAGGGCGGCTTGTAAAGTGCAATTGAAATTCACAAATACGCCTTGCATAAGAATGGGTTAAATACGTTTTAATACAGCTAAGTAGGCAAGATCAGTAAGCTAACATTGCGTAACAAATATTAGCTTTTTCTCGGCGATGAACGCAAAGCTACTGCCTGTACTGGTGAGCCAAAAATTGCAAAATATTAATTCGCCAACCGCATATGAATTGGTGAATCGTAATATTGTTCGGCACGGTAGATGTGCTTTCTAAATTAGTATTTTGATATTGATTGAAAGATGAAGTTAAGCCAATTGTGAGCGTACTTACAGCTTAAAATCCTTAATCAACTCTAACACAGCGTTTGTCAAATCATTTGCGTATTCGGCTGCCGAGTGCCGGGTCATTATTTTAGATCTTACGTCAGTGGTACCATATTATCATTCAGTTGACCGTGGCTTGTTGGTCCGTTGTTTATTTAAAAACGGTACACAATTCATGAATTTTATTCAGTTCAACATTCAACAGTGTCCAACAGTGTATGACATTTAAACAGAATACACATTGACTGGCAGTTTAATAAGCTTCATAAACTGCATATAGACTGCGCGACGTGCACACTTTGGTTGGCTTCGAATCGATGGCGTTCTTCGTGCAGCAGCGGTGTCGGTCGTCATTGTAGCGCCCCTGACGGCAGATATGGGAATGCGCCATGTTTATAACGCGCCCCGTTTATAACGCGGATTCATCTCGTGGACCCTGACTACCGCGTTATAATGAGGCGCGACTGTATCTTTCAAAAACAGCTTGCTGACTCTCCAAATTATACGTACAGAATCAACAGGTGCAAGTTGAATGCATGTTGAACCTTACCCTGCACACTGTTGCGACTTGGGCACTTGTGTAGTAACTTAATTCAAAATCATCCCAGGTATAGTGTATCTTAGCGCCCTTTTGAAGCCCAAATAGCGACCCGGTTTGCGCTAGTCTGCACCGCTGCGGTCGTGCGTTACCGCATCGTGCTCGTAAAATGGGCGATATAGAGGCGTATGTTGGTGCAAAGCGGGGCGCAATTTGCGCCTCAAAAGTGCTCTAAGACACAATATTCTTAAAAGTAAACATGCCTGGGATAATGTTGAATAACAGAACTAACGCACTGAGCCTGAGGTATCAAACTCAAAGTTAGGCAAAACTCAAGTTATAATGGCAAAATCAAGCAACACAAGTGCCACGACTAGTTGTGTTCACTGTCCACACACAACATATCTGGTTAGAGTGCCGTCAGTACGCTGCTGCTATAAACTTTTACAGCACACATTTCTTCTTGGCTGGTGGTGGTGCCATTTCGATCTCTGCCATCATTTAATGCTGTGTGACTTCTTTTTGTTTGAGTGCGGAAATGTGAATTTATCGTAACGACGGTAACGCTGTTTCCTATTGGTCAGGTTACGACCAGAAGCAGCGAAAGAAAAACCATATCTCAACAAGCTGCGTATATATGCTGCCACCTGTTGAATATAGTGGAGGCTAAATTTGAGGAGCACGGAAGTGATTGACGATCACTGTGATCAAGAAAGAATCCGTAATATTTTCACCCCTCGCGTATAATACCGTAATTTGAGGTGTGTTTCCGGAATGACTCCGAACAATCCAGAATGGTAGGCAGGTCTGTCTATGTGTAACTGGTTTTGATAGTAGGACACACATAGCTAACTTCAAAGAACACTTCCAGGAACTTGCAGTTAGCCCCACCTGCCCCTGCTATAGTTGATGTTTACTATGAATATTTCATAAACAATTTTAATGTTCCATCATTGAAACAGTAAACATTTTTATTTTTTGAACATATTATGTTTAAAAAATTCTAGTAGCAAGTAAGATATATTAATAAAGTATAGTAATTGAGTAACAGAGGTCAATATAAAAGGATGCTGCCAGAGAAATTGGACTAACTTTGTTGGCAACAGATTGCGCTGCAAATGTTGACGTAACATCGAACAATCACCAATATTTAACCTTATATGGTTTGGCTGGCTAGTCTAATCACCTTGTACAATGGAAACAAAACGTGCATCTTCACTATGGCTCTACCTAAAACTAGTTTAGACAAATTTTTTATTTTGTAGAAAAATCATAAGTAAAATAAACCACAATAAATGAATATGTTAACCACATTCCAATGTTTATACTGCCACAAGCAACATAGACTTCTACAATATGTCCATGTTCACCTCTTCTGTTTCTTTAAACATGCTTGACTTAAGAGCACCATAACAATATCTACCTCACCATCAGAACTTAGGCGGGTAGACAAGAAAATCGGTAAGGCATGGATGATATACATTCTATCAGAAAATCATGTATACTCTATCACAAACCCAGTTTACACATATTCACATAGGGAACTGGTTCACTGATGCCTACTGATGCATTGACAGTCTGCCAACGTGCCATAAACACAATAGACACATCTCCATTTACTGATCAACATCCTCGTCCATGCATTGTAATACAGATGGAACCATTAGCTTAGGGTACATTTTTAAAATTAAAAAGGTTTTTAAATTAAAACGTTAAAGGTAAATTCTGATATAGGACTGTATCCAGTTCCTACAACAGCTCAAAGCATTCTACACTTTACTCTCTAACAGACCTGTTCAATTGAACACCATCTTGACGCCATTGGGAAGTATTCAGCCATACTGCAATTACTGCATGAAGACTATACATACACAAATATCCACCACTGTCCATTCATACAGCTGAGTGGAATAAATTAAAAGAATGCATTCCTTCCAAGAGAGGCTGAACCATGGAATATCCCCTCCAGTGATACGCGCAAAATTTATTATCTTTTAAAAACTGCCTAGATAAATTATGGTCAAACCAGGCTATATGATAGGATTATGAAGCATAACTGACAACCGGAACAGGAAACTCTGAATTATTAATAATCTGAAGATTTCATCACTGTAGAACCAAACGGGAGCCTATGGCGATGATCGGAACCACCCAAAGATTTAACATGATTTAACAAAACTGCTATCCAGAGCAAAAAACAAGCCTTGGGCTTATCGATAATCCAGCTTTGTCTTGTTGACATGTACAACACAACCTTCTGAGGTATGCTGAAATAAGTTAAGGTAGTAACAAGTGATGTATTCCTGATGACATGCACCAACAAGTGTTTATTTTATTAGTGAGATCTTCTAACACTTTATGTCTCTATTTCTCACGGTAACGTTCCTCATAAATGCGTTAAATGTCACAAAACATATGGATAAAGTACTATAAACCTCATGAACGTTAGGATATGGCTGCTAGATATATATACACCACAGACCCAGGAACCTGGAAAGAAAACAATCTTATGTCATGACATCATCCACTTGACTACTCACATCTGTTGAAAGCCTCTTTCTTCCCTATGTCACATACAACAACAGGCTGTGAGGTCCTGCCTTGCTCTCTTTCCCAGTCCAACTGCAGTGAGGATGGGGGGAGTTTCCCAACTTGTGAGAACAAGGAGAGAAAGAGGCGTGGTTGGTCAGGCAGGGAACTTAGAGCCCTGAAAGCAGTTGTAATTTGACCTTGTCCTGTTGGGCTCTTGTTTGGATGGTCAGGCCTGAGCGCTTGTTATTACATTAATCAATGGCACCTCTGGGTTGGGGGGTCCAGAGGTGTTAAATGGCCATTTGAATGCTTCTGTTCCACCTGTTATCACTCTCCATTGATGCTCACACAAATTACATGCACCACTGAGCATGATGCCACTCTGACAGGCAGGCTGATTCACATCCTACAGACAGCTGTGATGGACAGCCGCCAATCAAAGCCCAGGCAATCCCAATAGCAATATGCAGCTTGCTATCTGCCATATCTGTCATTGCTATGTTACTTGAGCCTATAAGTGAGCAGGATTACACAGTACATGGAAGTGATTGACCAGTCAATATTGATGTCCTTTCAATTGCTAGCTGCAATAGATCAGTTACTTTGCCCATGTTCGCATGCCCTTGGGTCTGGAAAGACGTGATCATCATGATATTGACTGTCATACTTGCCAATCTTTTCACTTGAAACCCAAGTGAGATTTGTTTCAACATGTTTATCTGCATCTGTCATTCCATCCTACAGTTATCAATTTAACAGCTAAAGTTTGATCAGTAAGTTGATCCAGAGTAATCACATGAGCCACTGTGATGTAA
The DNA here is from genome assembly GCA_020002185.1 of Paraescarpia echinospica. Taxonomy (NCBI): domain Eukaryota; kingdom Metazoa; phylum Annelida; class Polychaeta; order Sabellida; family Siboglinidae; genus Paraescarpia; species Paraescarpia echinospica. The sequence goes on from CM034542.1 coordinate 51,163,625, forward strand.
CAGCGATCCTTTGTTGCTACTGCACCAAGACACTGTTGCATAATTTTATTCATGTTTAGATGATTTCTTTAATACAACATTTGTACGAAAGGTCTGGTGGGTGTTGAAAATGGAAGAATGCTGTTGTAATACTATAAACCCACAAGCAATAACAGCTTTCTTTCCTTAAACTTCTGGTATGCTATAACTATATTGAAAGAAGGATGCCAAGTATCTGTATCTGTATTTTGACTGGCAAAATGTCCTATGGACACATCACGCCAAGTAGACAGGTGGATAAAGACTGCATTGCAGACAAAGATACAAATGAGGTTTCCAAAGGAGAATGGGTAAAACACCCCAATGACCAACCTTGACCACTTGGACCACCGACTGGAATGACCTAGTGACCAGGTTGACCCACTGAATGGTTTGATCTACTGACTAGTATGATCCAATGACCAGTATAATCCATTGACCAGTATGATCCACTGACCACTGTGATTCACTGACCAGTATGATCCACTGACTAGTATGACCTACTGACCGGTATAATCCAATAAAATTTACTGACCAGTAAGCCTACTAAACAATTCCACAAAATGTAGCAGGATCCTCTATAATTTGGATGCAAGAAATTACACCATAAACTGCCTAATCCGATAATGCCACCATTATTTTAGAACATACTTTGGCAGTTTGTCACTTCGGCCAAATATTTTTGAATTTTGGTAGTTATTACTTTTAGCATAACTTAGTGCATTCAGATCACTAATCAATACAGTTATGTCAAGTGCAATAAAAACATCCACAGTTGGTCCTATAGTCGGATAGAACCGTCACGTGCAGTGTCATGGAAGATTAAAGGATCTGTGGTTATACTCACCACTTCAGGAGCTCAGATGTAATCTTACACAAGATAGAACACATCTTTTGCTCTCAGTGCGACTTCCATCATACGGGTTAACATGGATATTGATGCATGTAAAACATCCTGCACGGTTTATTGCAAAGTATCATGGAGTTAGCACAGTCACGCAGCATCAAATATACCATCCAGACTCCTGCATTAACTGTAGACGTGATGCTTAGAAACAGTATCTCTGAACTGAGTTAGTGATTTTGAAAGAAATTGAAAAAAGTGACACTTCACAGTGTATAATATTTATGTATTAAAACTCATGACACTTTGGAAGACAAAAATGTTTACTCTGTAAGGTTTATCATTAATTCAAAAGGTTGACTTTTATTAGTATATTTTATATTGTTAATAACACATGGAATTAAACAAATAATTTAAAAACATGTTGTTTGTGGCCAATCTTAGATGGGTTGTACCCGGAGTATATCTGCTGGATTATTATTGTGATAGCTGTATATGACAATGCTATTGCACAGTCATATGACTGTATCATGGATTAGTCAAAAACTAGGAAAGCAAGCCATAGTTAAAACCAAACCATAATTGATGGGTGTCTTTGAGGCAGTTAATTCACAATAAAAATTATGCTATTTTGGTCAATGAATGTCGATGTTACATTGACAAACACGTAACACTATTAAATATCATTTAAAATGTTAATGAACAGTGTTACAGGGCCATAAGCTGCCGTGTGGATTACTTTCGCTCTGCCAATAGTCTGGTGCCTACCTTGTCTGGCAACAGATACAGGTTAGTTTGTGTCAAGGTTATTAATTAATGTCAACAATATTATGCTTCCATTTCTTATTACATCTTCCATCAAAGTCTTTGTCTTCATGTAGACATCGTTCAAATTTTCCTTTGTAGTACATGCACCATAACACGCAGCACTTTACAATATGAATTTTTAATTTGAATGACATTATATTGTAGTAAATATATAACATAATTTAATATTAATATTAATTTAAAATTACCATCAAGCTGAATTTACGGAAACTAAGGGTAAAGATCTACGAATAAGTTAAAATGTCTTTGGCGCTAAATCACAGTGGTTTAGTAGAACTAATTGAACACACTACAGTCTATGGGAAAATGCTTATGGTAAGTGAACTAGAAATCTCAGGTTTCGTCAGACACAAGAACAGTTTGCCTGATTAAATAAACAAATGGAGTTTCCCTGTGAAGATGGGTCTGGTTGAACTCAAACCTGACAACAAACACTTACTCTGAGCATCTGGGAAACAATAAAACTGCACTTGATACACAGGAAGCTGAATTGTGTGTGGCACTATAATTACTGGTGAATGGGTTTATAATTTCATGTCATCACTGGTGACAAATTAACCTGCCTCAGCTGCAAGTGATGGCAGAGATGGCTGGTGGAAACACAGAAACAGTTTCTGCTTTCTAATGGAATACCACATTCATAATTAAATTAAACAGTGCTGTGATAAATATTCAAACTAACAGTTTGTGCATGACAGTAAACATAAATACATGTTATATATATTTACAATTAATCGGTTACTGATTGGCAAGAGTACCCAAGAAAGCAGGGAATGAGACCAGTTTAGACAGTGCTGACACCTGGTGAATGACCATAGAACCAGAGAACCACTGCTCTCAGGCTACAATGAAGGCAGGGTCTCAACCTCTCAACAACAATATTTTGTTTCTGGGCCCAAACTCCAGTCTCCCATATGTGTGTTTAGTGTAAGCCTGTTTTCATAGAGTCGGTCAGAGCAAGCCTGTCTTCATGGAATCAGTCAGTGTAAGCCTGTCTTCATGGAATCAGTCAGTGTAAGCCTGTCTTCATGGAATCAGTCAGTGTAAGCCTGTCTTCATGGAATTGGTCAGTGAAAGCCTGTCTTCATGGAATCAGTCAGTGTAAGCTTGTCTTCATGGAATCAGTCAGTACAATGCCTTTCTTCATGGAATCATTCAGTTTAAGCCTGTATTCATGGAAACATTCAGTGTAAGCCTGTATTTGTGGAATTAGTCTGTATAAGCCTCTTTTATGGACACGGTTAGGGTAATTTCATTTATTGTTTCAGCAGCTATTGTAAATCTGTCTTTACTGTTACTGTTAGTATCTACCTGTCTTAAAAGGTAAATTTTTATATAGCATGGTATCCAGTGCTTAGGACAGTTCAGAGCGCTTTATACTTTAGTTCCTTGCAGATCTGTTTAATTGAAAGCCATCTCGACTTCTCCAGGAAGTCTACACCAATTTTCCAACACTGATCAACTGTCCTGTTGATCATATTCCCTGAAATAAATTAAATGGATGTTCAAGAGGTTGTCACTACATATTCAAGTGGCTTATGTTTCCAATTACACCATTACAGCAAGACGAAGAGGCCCAATTACATAAGGTCCCACCCAGTAATCCCATTTAGGATTATCTTGCAAGATTGATCACCTAATTAAGTAGCGACTTGATGCAAGGAAATTCTGATCAACCTTATTCTGTATTTGCTCCACCTTGTATATTTTGTACAGGTGGCACCCTTGTATGGCCATGGAGTCAGCTAATTGTAAATGTGAATCCATGTTTTGGTCAACAATTATTGATGTTAGGTCGATAAATAAGTAAAATTACAAAAGGAAAATTAAAAGTATGTTTACCAATTTTTTAAAATGTCGTAGCACAAGCTGCCTTGCTATATCACAGTACAAGTACTGTACAATATCAATGATGACTATCGATAGTTAAATTTACCACTGGCAGTGTCACTGTAGTCTACCATCACATTGACTGTCACAATGCATCGATAGTTTGATGTATTATGGCACCCGTAGCTTAATTCCCCCTCTCCTCTTCCTACCATGCCCTCTTCTGTTTCCCCTTCTCTCTTTGTCAATATCTCCTCTCCTATTCAACCTTTCTACTATACCTTCTTCTCTTTCCCTTCTCTCTGTCTGTCTGTCTGTCTGTCTGTCTCTCTCTCTCTCTCTCTCTCTCTCTCTCTCTCTCTCTCTCTCTCTCTCTCTCTGTCTCTCTTTCAATCTCTCCTCACCTATTCACCCCTCTACTGCACCCTCTTCTCTTTCCCTTCTATCTCTTTCAATCTCTCCTCACCTATTCACCCCTCTACTGCAGCCTCTTCTCTTTCCCTTCTATCTCTTTCAACCTCTCCTCACCTATTCACCTCTCTACTGCAGCCTCTTCTCTTTCCCTTCTCTCTCTTTCAATCTCTCCTCACCTATTCACCCCTCTACTGCAGCCTCTTCTCTTTCCCTTCGATCTCTTTCAATCTCTCCTCACCTATCCACCCCTCTACTGCAGCCTCTTCTCTTTCCCTTCTCTCTTTGCCAGTCTCCTCACCCATTCTGTGCATATGTCATCACATCAAGACAAAAGGGCTGGTTAATCTCAAAACCGACAAGCATGCAGTATCAAGTTGTTGACAGATGGATGGATATACCAGGGAGCTAAGATGGATAAGCAGGGTTAATAAATTATAAATGCCAGTGGAATAGTGTAATATTACCAATATATTAACATTAAGAGGGAGACGATTCCAAAGAGTCAGCATGGCAACAGAAAAAACCCCAGTTCAAATATTGGAACTGACTCTAGGAACCAAACAAATAAATCGGAACTAGATGATCGAAGCTGGATATGCTTTCTTACAAGAATAAGCAATTAATCTAACACAACCTCTGAACCCAGTTGGTCCAGATGCCACCAGTAGCTTGTATGCAGTGATATTGATTAATAAACACAGTCCATCTTCTTTGTATGGAGTTGATAAACAAAGATGGCGTGGCTGACCTAAATAGACCTATCATACCATGGATGAGTGCATGCCAATGGACCAGTGCACTTCTAACCATGCAAGAATGTGCTTAATCATGCTAATTCAATGTGTGGCAATGTCTAGTTGTAATATGAGATGTCAGGGCATGGTGCTAGGGGTAATCACATTACACCAAAAGCACTAACAGCACATAGTGGTCATACTTAGAGCACTGCACTCTCAGTTGAGACAAGGACTTGAGTATGATATGACATCTTTATGTAGATTGCTTTTGGTCAGGGTGCATTCTGGTTAGAAAGCACCATTCAGGTGACAGATTTCCATTTGCCTGAGTAGGATATTTGAATTCCCTTGGCATTGACACCAGGTAGAAGAGTGTGTCTAATGGCTTTCATTATCTCTTCAGAAAAACACAGACAAAGTGAGACGAACGAAATTGCTCAAGTTTTGAAACATGCCAGAGGAGGATTCAAAATCCAGATCCTCTTGATCGAGTCTGCATGAACACACCCCACAATGCAATGGGCTGTAAGCACTGCATGAACACACCCCACAATGCAATGGGCTGTAAACACTGCATGAATACACCCCACAATGCAAGGGGCTGTAAACACTGCATGAACACACCCCACAATGCAATGGGCTGTAAACACTGCATGAACACACCCCCACAATGCAATGGGCTGTAAACACTGCATGAATACACCCCACAATGCAAGGGGCTGTAAACACTGCATGAACACACCCCACAATGCAATGGGCTGTAAACACTGCATGAATACACCCCACAATGCAAGGGGCTGTAAACACTGCATGAACACACCCCACAATGCAATGGGCTGTAAACACTGCATGAACACACCCCACAATGCAATGGACTGTAACACTGCATGAACACACCCCACAATGCAACGGGCTGTAAACAGTGCATGAACACACCCCACAATGCAACGGGCTGTAAACACTGCATGAACACACCCCACAATGCAATGGACTGTAACACTGCATGAACACATCCCACAATGCAATGGGCTGTAAACACTGCATGAACACACCCCACAATGCAATGGGCTGGAGTCCACCTGCTGCCATTTTGAACCTTGAGTGATTTTGTCCTTCGTAGTTTACCTGTGTCTTTCAGAAAAGACAGATGATTCCTATTACCTGGAGCCTATGTAGAGCAAGAAAGATCACACACAAGGTAATTGTGTAACCCGTTCAACGTGAAAAACCCACCAGATTATAAACACTGCCTCATTAGCTATAGTAGAAAATATTTGAAATAAAAATATTTGAAATGATCAGTAAATAATTTGTGCAAAATATAAATAACCACATTAGATACTAATTTACAACTAATATGTCAGAATGTCTTAGAAAAGTTTCAAGGAAAAATATGTGATATTCGTCTTCACCCCATAATAATTAATAAGATTGCAATACGATACTGCAACCCAGTTTTTCAACACATCATGGATGTTTACGTAAACCTGCCATTATTTTAATTAAACTCTCTCAGCTCCAACACCTAAGGCTTCTACATCTGTAATCACTCAGCGTACTGCTCTAACAGTCTAACTTAAGAAATAACCTCATCACAAACACCAAGATCCCAAGGTCCTGATCAAAAGCCATTTTTCATTTCGTTAAATGCTCTACCCTGGGAGCTAACAATCTGGTGGTGAACAAAGTCAGTCTCCACCTGAAAACTAGAGATAAGTCTACGTCCAATATTTTTATCTCTTGGGATAAGAGCTGGCAGCATTGCATTAACATCCCTGAGACTTCAAAGACAGACACAAACCCACTTATTATGCCGTGGAGACTGCCTATGCCCAATGCTATTACCCGTCCAGGCCACAGGACAGTGTACAGTATGCCACAGTGGAACGTGTGGGCTAACCAGCAAACACCAGGGGATAGATCGCTATAATATTTGTCAAATTAACAAATGTTAACTTCTGTGAAACTGTTCTCTAGAATTCTTATTACTGTAATGACTTGATGTATTCGGACACTGTTTCGGCTGCCCTAAAAATCTACTAAAAATAATTATTTTTCTGTGCTGTCTTTTCAGACAGAATAATTTTGTGTGTGTCCATAATGGCTGTATGTGTTAGGACACCATATATGGACACCATATATTTTTGGATAAAACATATTTTTGAACTGTATTTTTTGCGAACAGATGAATGTTTTTTATTTTTAGATATCTGACTGCATACAGAGATTATGGATGGTAGCATATCCATAATTTTTTTACCTGTAAATTTCTTTGTTGTCTCATTGAGATGAACACATGTACATTCGCATAAAAATCACATGTAGACTATGTTAATCAACCATGTAGAAGTATTAGAAGTAAACATCCATTGGTAGTACTTACCTGGTGTAGTTAGAGGCAAAGAAACCATATACTGGGGAGATGTCAGTCACTGGGCTCTGAAACAGTTCAATAAGTTCTCATACACACAGGTAAGACAGTACTTGGTAAGCTGTCATGAACACAGGTAAAACAGTACTTGGTAAGCTGTCATGAACACAGGTTAAATAGTACTTGGTAAGCTCTTATACACACACGTAAATCAGTACTTCGTAAGCTCTCATACACACAGGTACTTAAGACAGTATTGGTAAGTTCTCATACACACAGGTAAGACAGTACTTGGTAAGCTGTCATGAACACACGCAAATCAGTACTTGGTAAGCTCTCATACACACAGGTACTTAAGACAGTATTGGTAAGTTCTCATACACACAGGTAAGACAGTACTTGGTAAGCTGTCATGAACACACGCAAATCAGTACTTGGTAAGCTCTCATACACACAGGTACTTAAGACAGTACTGGTAAGTTCTCATACACACAGGTAAGACAGTACTTGGTAAGCTGTCATGAACACACGCAAATCAGTACTTGGTAAGCTCTCATACACACAGGTACTTAAGACAGTATTGATAAGTTCTCATACACACAGGTAAGACAGTACTTGGTAAGCTGTCATGAACACACGCAAATCAGTACTTGGTAAGCTCTCATACACACAGGTACTTAAGACAGTACTGGTAAGTTCTCATACACACAGGTAAGACAGTACTTGGTAAGCTGTCATGAACACACGCAAATCAGTACTTGGTAAGCTCTCATACACACAGGTACTTAAGACAGTATTGGTAAGTTCTCATACACACAGGTAAGACAGTACTTGGTAAGCTGTCATGAACACACGCAAATCAGTACTTGGTAAGCTCTCATACACACAGGTACTTAAGACAGTATTGGTAAGTTCTCATACACACAGGTAAGACAGTACTTGGTAAGCTGTCATGAATACATGCAAATCAGTACTTGGTAAGCTCTCATACACACAGGTACTTAAGACAGGACTTGATAAGCTCTCATATACACAGGTAAGACAGTACTTGGTAAGTTCTCATACACACAGGTAAGACAGTACTTGGTAAATTCTCATACACACACATAAATCAGTACTTGGTAAGCTCTCATACACACAGGTACTTAAGACAGTATTGGTAAGTTCTCATACACACAGGTAAGACAGTACTTGGTAAGCTGTCATGAACACACGCAAATCAGTACTTGGTAAGCTCTCATACACACAGGTACTTAAGACAGTACTGGTAAGTTCTCATACACACAGGTAAGACAGTACTTGGTAAGCTGTCATGAACACACGCAAATCAGTACTTGGTAAGCTCTCATACACACAGGTACTTAAGACAGTATTGGTAAGTTCTCATACACACAGGTAAGACAGTACTTGGTAAGCTGTCATGAATACATGCAAATCAGTACTTGGTAAGCTCTCATACACACAGGTACTTAAGACAGGACTTGATAAGCTCTCATATACACAGGTAAGACAGTACTTGGTAAGTTCTCATACACACAGGTAAGACAGTACTTGGTAAATTCTCATACACACACATAAATCAGTACTTGGTAAGCTCTCATACACACAGGTACTTAAGACAGTATTGGTAAGTTCTCATACACACAGGTAAGACAGTACTTGGTAAGCTGTCATGAACACACGCAAATCAGTACTTGGTAAGCTCTCATACACACAGGTACTTAAGACAGGACTTGATAAGCTCTCATATACACAGGTAAGACAGTACTTGGTAAGTTCTCATACACACAGGTAAGACAGTACTTGGTAAATTCTCATACACACACGTAAATCAGTACTTGGTAAGCTCTCATACACACAGGTACTTAAGACAGTATTGGTAAGTTCTCATATACACAGGTAAGACAGTACTTGGTAAGCTCTCATATACGCAGGTAAGACAGTACTTGGTAAGTTATCATACACACAGGTAAGACAGTACTTGGTAAGCTCTTGTACACATGAGTAAGACAGTACTTGGTAAGCTATGACTTATAAACATTATATATGTCATACAGACTAGAATGCACGTTACTACAGACAATCTCACCATGTTTGTTCTTTGATTTGTTAGTGTCCACCATCACCAACAGTGTAGACATGATCTTATTGGAATATGCAGAGGGTGCTACCTGGCTATGCAAAGTGCCACTGATACAGGGACATTGCACAGTGAATTATGCAGAACCACTGCCTGTGTATTATACACTGTGCAGCAACTATGTTTATTTATGCATCAAAGTGAATTGTTTTTAGAAGCACCCAACCGTTTTAGATTTCTTTACATATCACTGAGTATCATACAGGACGTTGGCCAGTCCAATTTCTAATTTTACATAAAAACAGGTAATTATTGTAAAGTGTTTACATAATTTTTGTCAAAAACCAATGTTAATGTTACATATTTCCAATCAGTTTAGTTTATCAACTAACTGACAGATAACACAATCATGTGTTAATCTGTCAGGTTTGGACGATTGTTAGTCAAATATGCAACATGTATTTCAGGAAATGCTCAGTGTACTATTTTACTACCAACTTTTGCAGTAATGCCAAGTATTATCATTCATTTTGTTACAACATCTCGGATTGTGAATCGTTTTTCCCAGATTTTTAAAACATTCCACCTGAGAATTAGTCAGAGAGATGTACTTCCATAATGAGACAACTACTTTCGTTTTCATCTATCATCACTAATGTTTTGCATCAGTGAATTCTGGGACATCATCTAAGCAAGACGAGTGGACACGCATCAAAGACCTAATTTCTTCTCTGCTTATACCTTACGTGCATTCAATATCAACACAATTAGGGGACAAAATCAATGCCCAGCGATAATTTGGATAACAATGCCAATTCTAGATTGACTTAGGCTCATGGGTGCCCCTTTCCCTATCTGAGAACGAGCTCAGTCTCATTACGTCTGTAATCATAATTTATTATGTAATTATCTGTAATTGAAATGGTCACTCACAGCAAATGTAATCACAGCTGTGGTTACGTTACGTAATTTTTCTGTGCGATATATCCATTAGATTATTAGTGGCACAAATGGTCAGCATGTACATTTATCCATCAGTTCCAAGCATTGATTCTAACACTATTTCTAGTCCATGCACTGATAGGGTATTCGTGTGATGTAGATACAAAATGTCATTATTCTAGAAGGGTGCAATTATGATTACAGTTAAGGGTGATCAAACTGCCCCTTGTCAGAGGTTGGCATTGCCCCATCAGGTACAAGTCTTGCCAGTAATGAAGACCCAACTAACTCATGACAATGGTTCGTTGCTGTTGAACAATGCAACCGTTTTGAAATTTTTAACAATAATTTTTAACAATATCAACACCTCAAATCCCCATCGCAAATGTTTGCGCCATTTATGGTGCAACTAGATTCTCAGAATGGAAAATAACAGCGTGGCATTTGTGTCACGTAATCCTATGCTAATAATAAGCTCACATCTCCTCATGCCATTTTATTTGTAGCGTATAAAATAACAAGTTTTTATTATATGTGTCAAGCCGCTTTGGTTGCGACCCTGAGGCATGTTTTATAAAACAGAGAAAAAGACAAAATACACTTGCTGGTGTAAAATTATTGATCTTTTGTTCATTTGTATTTTTAAAAACAATAAGCAATTTAGTACCAGTTTCTATAATGAAAGGTTGAGTTATTGTCTTGAAACAGTGATTTTGATGTGTATTTTGGATATAATGGTATGTGATTTGAAACGGAAATACCTAATTTTGACACTGTTTCAAAACATGGATTCTTTTGGTGGTTCAATAGAACCACCAATAACTTTGCAACAAATTGACATACATCTATGACACTGATATTGTGTAGTGCCATGGTGCAGTGGCTAGAGCTTCAGATTCGATTGAAAGAACCCGGGTTTAAATCCTGTGTGGTGCTGTCGAACCTTGGGTAAGTTCGTTCACTAAATGTTGCTCCAGTTCACTCAGCTGTACAAATGAGTACCTGGCTATAGACAGTGGTGGATATTTATGTTGATACTATGGTGTTCAATTGAACATGTCTGCCAGGGAGTAAAGTGCAAGACACTTTGAACAGTCCTAATGACTGGATACTACACTATATAAGAACTTACCTTTTTTGATCATTATAAAACTGAAATGTTGCCCTTTTATAAGATGCTTATAATTCCATACTCTCAAAATGTACCTTAAACTATGAATACGTCATATGATAATAAAACACTTGCCCCTTTCACGGTAATTGGTAATTTGACACATTTTTCCCATGCTATAAAATAGTAGACATTGACAGGAGTCTATCAATCGACACATGACAAAGATACTACTCACTGAGAGAAGTATATACCTATTACATATTACCGGTACATTGAAATTTTTTTTTTTTACTTATAATACTTATTACATTGACACAAATTATGAATTAATAATAATAACAATAAGATAACTTCTATTGCGCCTAAATCCTTGGAAACCAAGCTCAGAGCTCATCAAAACAAAAGGATTGGTCAATCTCAAAATCCATAAGTAGTATTCCAGTTGTGAACAGATGGGTCAAGGCGCTAGGGAGCTACGGTGGATAAGCAAGGTTGTAAAGATTAGTTTTTAAATGACGATGGAATTTTGTAATATTTTCAACTGATCTAACGCTAAGAGGGAGCATATTCCAAAGAGTTGGTGCAGAATAATGAATCTCTATTATGGTCACCCTCGGGACTGGACAAAAGTGACCCGAATACTGAGGTGACCATATTAGCAAGACTAATTTCCTATACTACACTGCTACAGAAATAATTTGGGAATATCCTAGGGTGACCTTATTTGTGAGGTGGCTGTAATAAAGAGGTGACCCTCAAGCAAGCTTCAACTGTAAAAGCAATCTGTCGTGCTTGCTTCCACGCATTTCATAATTTACTTGTATCTGTTGCCTGGTATTTTTGCCTACTACAATTAAGTATCAATCATTGTAACACAATAACAATAATATATTTTATTTGATATATTGCCTGATCCATATTTGTTTGTGGTGCTTCACAACATATTAAAACACATAAAATAGTGTAGAATTAACAAATAAATAAAAATAATTAGGTATTAAAAATAATAATAATAGTACGAAAAATAAAAAATACGGCAAAGCTAAAAAAAAATTAAAACAATAAAGATTAATGAGAGTACAAGAGAACTTGGACACTGCCCAAAGCTACCAGCCACAGCCACCAGTGCTGACAGACTCGTCTGTCATCAGCTCCTTCAGCAGATGAAGGAAATTGAGAGGAAATGATGTTCTACAAGACTGACAGTGAGTGCTGGCCATGAGTCAGAGGAGATAGCAGTCTCTCTCTCTCTCTCTCTCTCTCTCTCTCTCTCTCTCGTCTCTCCCAGGCACATGTCTTATTTTTGTATTCATGTGGAGGACATGATTTCCAGGTAATATCCTTTCTGCATATTTTTGGGGATAATTATAATAAGCATTCTTTCTTCATGATAACCTTATAAAATATATATTTTATCTACCTAAGAGTCATAAGTTTAACACATACAGTGGAACGTTGGTTTTTGCAGCGAAGAAAGAGACAGCTAATGATTGTCAATGTGTCTGGCCTGTCGGTTAAATGAGCGGTGCTACTAGTGCTGAACAAAACAGGATCATCCGATAGACTGAGTTTTGCTTTGTACGGCCGTAGGACAGGAGATGGCACAACCAATAGCAGTTTTACATCCATGGTAAACAGTCTGGTATTGATGCATCGTCTGTGCTGAGTACACAAGAGGCAGAACTTTGACTTAGTACACATATCAGAGCTAGAAAACGTCATATTTACATTCATACATTCATGTATGCATGTGAGCATGCATCCATGCAAGCATGCATCCATACACATCTTGTAAATTTATGTACTGTTTGATAAATATGATAGGTTGCTAACTGAAGCATTGGGCACAAATAGCAATATTGGATTATGAAAAACTAGTAATGCAAATTAATAATAACGATATAATAACGTGATCCATTTATAACCTGAGGCAGCTGCTGCCATCTGTTGACTAAAACGAAACTAGTGCAAACACCATACATATGAGTAAATGGTAGTCTGGGACAAAGTAGAACTGATTGAGTACATTTTTGGCAAACACCATTCCCACCCCTGGCTTGAGATGATTCCGGATACCGAAACAGACAGAATGTGGTAGAATAACTCCTGTGCCTTTTTGAAAAATATATTCACTGATTAGAAACATAATTTTTTTTAATTGAAACAGAATTTACCTTTTTCTGAAATGGAATTTTGAAATGGAAAATCAGTAGCCCCGAAATTGGCAGTGATAATTTAAACTTATAAAATACACACATATATACAAACATTTTTGGGCCAGCGAATCTTTTGGAGGGCCAGTAAATTTTCAAATCTACTGGACCCCTAGGCAGTTTAATGTTAAGGCCTGCTAAATGCTGTGTGAGAACAATCATGGAACTAGCACTACATCAAACAAAAGATATTATTAATGAAAAATAATTCAACACAGGAGCACATTTGCCATTGCATAATTTCACAGTAATGTGAATAATTGCACTGTTTCGGGACACCTGTGCCTGGTAAATTGAGACTTAAATAGATTGACAGAATACGGTAGATTAAAGCTTCTCTTGTGGCAACATGGCTCACGGGAGAAGAAGATGACCATCATATCGCATCAACACTGTGTCCAGTCCTCCTGTCCATGTCGATGTCTAAGTCTGGCAGACAAGAACTCACTGGGGCTTAGGCGGAACAGTTCTTTGGGCATCTGCTACAACACTGATAGAAGATCTGTGCAGTACTGTTACTCTGGCCTACATCATCTAATATCGGCTGAAGCCACAGTTAAAGGTATCTCATAATTTATATGTTTTGATCGTCTCATTTAAAACTTTTTTAGGGAAATCAAACCTACATTGTATCCAGTACAGCATACTAGATCATATGTCTGTCTGTCTATCTGTCTGTCACACTCCATGAAAGCAACTGCATACATGTCAAACATCACACTGCTAGAAAACAACTGCATCTCAGTGGTTGCATGCAGCATGAAAACACTGACTGAAAAGAACTACACACATATTAACACCACACAGGACACCTAAAAATAATTAAATTCTCAGTAGCCTGAAAACATACAATATATAAAAAATATTCGTCTGAAAACATACAATGTCCAAATACACAAAGTAGTTACAGGTGTACGTACAGAAGATTCAAGAAGCACAAAAACATACAATGTCCAAATACACAAAGTAGTTACAGGTGTACGTACAGAAGATTCAAGAATCACAAAAACATACAATGTCCAAATACACAAAGTAGTTACAGGTGTACGTACAGAAGATTCAAGAACCACAAAAACATACAATGTCCAAATACACAAAGTAGTTACAGGTGGACGTACAGAAGATTCAAGAACCACAAAAACATACAATGCCCAAATACACAAAGTAGTTACAGGCGTACATACAGAAGATTCAAGAATCACAAAAACATACAATGCCCAAATACACAAAGTAGTTACAGGTGGACATACAGAAGATTCAAGAACCACAAAAACATACAATGTCCAAATACACAAAGTAGTTACAGGCATACAGAAGATTCAACACAAAACATTAAATATCCCAGTTACAGGTGTAATGCAGACAGAAGATTCAAGAAGCACAAAACATACAATGTCCAAATAATAAAGTAGTTACAGGTGCAATGCACAGAAGATTCAAGAACTACAAAACATACAATGTCCAAATACACAAAAGTAGTTACAGGTAATGCACAGAAGATTCAAGAATCACAAAACATAATGTCCACACACAAAGTAGTTACAGTGTACTCTACAGAAGATTCAAGAATCACAAAACATACAATGTCCAAATACAATGCAAGTAGTTACAGGCAATGACAGAAGATTCAAGAATCACAAAACATACAATGTCTAAATACACAAAGTAAGTTACAGGTGTAATGCATAGAAGATTCAAGAAGCACAAAACATACAATGTCCAAATACACAAAAGTAGTTACAGGAATTTACAGAAGATTCAAGAATCACAAAAACATACAATGTCTAAATACACAAAGTAGTTACAGGTGTACGTACAGAAGATTCAAGAAGCACAAAAACATACAATGTCCAAATACACAAAGTAGTTACAGGTGTACGTACAGAAGATTCAAGAATCACAAAAACATACAATGTCCAAATACACAAAGTAGTTACAGGTGTACGTACAGAAGATTCAAGAACCACAAAAACATACAATGTCTAAATACACAAAGTAGTTACAGGTGTACGTACAGAAGATTCAAGAAGCACAAAAACATACAATGTCCAAATACACAAAGTAGTTACAGGTGGACATACAGAAGATTCAAGAAGCACAAAAACATACAATGTCTAAATACACAAAGTAGTTACAGGTGGACATACAGAAGATTCAAGAAGCACAAAAACATACAATGTCCAAATACACAAAGTAGTTACAGGTGGACATACAGAAGATTCAAGAAGCACAAAAACATACAATGTCTAAATACATAAAGTAGTTACAGGTGGACATACAGAAGATTCAAAAAGCACAAAAACATACAATGTCTAAATACACAAAGTAGTTACAGGTGGACATACAGAAGATTCAAGAATCACAAAAACATACAATGTCCGAATACACAAAGTAGTTACAGGCGTACATACAGAAGATTCAAGTCACAAAAACATACAATGTCCAAATACACAAAGTAGTTACAGGTGTACGTACAGAAGATTCAAGTCACAAAAACATACAATGTCCAAATACACAAAGTAGTTACAGGTGTACGTACAGAAGATTCAAGAATCACAAAAACATACAATGTCCAAATACACAAAGTAGTTACAGGTGTACCTACAGAAGATTCAAGAATCACAAAAACATACAATGTCCAAATACACAAAGTAGTTACAGGTGTACGTACAGAAGATTCAAGAATCACAAAAACATACAATGTCTAAATACACAAAGTAGTTACAGGTGTACGTACAGAAGATTCAAGAAGCACAAAAACATACAATGTCCAAATACACAAAGTAGTTACAGGTGTACCTACAGAAGATTCAAGAATCACAAAAACATACAATGTCTAAATACACAAAGTAGTTACAGGTGTACGTACAGAAGATTCAAGAAGCACAAAAACATACAATGTCCAAATACACAAAGTAGTTACAGGTGTACGTACAGAAGATTGAGAATCAAAACATACAATGCCCAAATGCACCAAAAGTGGTTACGGGTGTGCAGTGCAGAGGATTCAAGGAACCACAAAAACATGCAATGTCTAAATACACAAAGTAGTTACAGGTGTAAGTACAGAGATTCAAGGCACAAAGGCATACAATGTCAAATACACAAAGTAGTTGGGGTGTGGACATACAGAAGATTCAAGAAGCACAAAACATACAATGTCTAAATACACAAAATGATTACAGATTGGACACAGAGGAATTCCAAGAAGCACAAAAACATACAATGTCCAAATACACAAAGTAGTTACAGGTGGACATACAGAAGATTCAAGAAGCACAAAAACATACAATGTCTAAATACATAAAGTAGTTACAGGTGGACATACAGAAGATTCAAAAAGCACAAAAACATACAATGTCTAAATACACAAAGTAGTTACAGGTGGACATACAGAAGATTCAAGAATCACAAAAACATACAATGTCCGAATACACAAAGTAGTTACAGGCGTACATACAGAAGATTCAAGTCACAAAAACATACAATGTCCAAATACACAAAGTAGTTACAGGTGTACGTACAGAAGATTCAAGAAGCACAAAAACATACAATGTCCAAATACACAAAGTAGTTACAGGTGTACGTACAGAAGATTCAAGAACCACAAAAACATACAATGTCTAAATACACAAAGTAGTTACAGGTGTACGTACAGAAGATTCAAGAAGCACAAAAACATACAATGTCTAAATACACAAAGTAGTTACAGGTGGACATACAGAAGATTCAAGAAGCACAAAAACATACAATGTCTAAATACACAAAGTAGTTACAGGTGAACATACAGAAGATTCAAGAAGCACAAAAACATACAATGTCTAAATACACAAAGTAGTTACAGGTGGACATACAGAAGATTCAAGAATCACAAAAACATACAATGTCAAAATACACAAAGTAGTTACAGGTGTACCTACAGAAGATTCAAGAATCACAAAAACATACAATGTCCAAATACACAAAGTAGTTACAGGTGTACGTACAGAAGATTCAAGAATCACAAAAACATACAATGTCCAAATACACAAAGTAGTTACAGGTGTACCTACAGAAGATTCAAGAATCACAAAAACATACAATGCCCAAATACACAAAGTAGTTACAGGTGGACATACAGAAGATTCAAGAACCACAAAAACATACAATGTCTAAATACACAAAGTAGTTACGTTACAGGTGTACGTACAGAAGATTCAAGAAGCACAAAAACATACAATGTCCAAATACACAAAGTAGTTACAGGTGTACGTACAGAAGATTCAAGAAGCACAAAAACATACAATGTCTAAATACACAAAGTAGTTACAGGTGGACATACAGAAGATTCAAGAATCACAAAAACATACAATGCCCAAATACACAAAGTAGTTACAGGTGAACATACAGAAGATTCAAGAAGCACAAAAACATACAATGTCCAAATACACAAAGTAGTTACAGGTGGACATACAGAAGATTCAAGAATCACAAAAACATACAATGTCCAAATACACAAAGTAGTTACAGGTGTACATACAGAAGATTCAAGAATCACAAAAACATACAATGTCCAAATACACAAAGTAGTTACAGGTGTACGTACAGAAGATTCAAGAATCACAAAAACATACAATGTCCAAATACACAAAGTAGTTACAGGTGTACGTACAGAAGATTCAAGAATCACAAAAACATACAATGCTAAATACTAGAAAGTAGTTACAGATTGGACAAAGTCACAAAAACATATACAATGCCCAAATACTAAAGTAGTTACAGGTGTGCGGTACCAGAAGATTCAAAATACAAAAGCATACCAATGTCCAAACACAAGAAGTAGTTACGGAGATTATGCGTACAGAAGATTCAAGAACCACAAACATACAATCAAATACACACAAAGTAGTTACAGGTCGCATGCGTGCAGAGATTCAAGAATCTGAAAACCACAATGTCAAAATACACAAAGTATTAGTTACAGGTGTGCATTTTGCAGAAGATTCAAGAATCATGAAAACATGCAATGTCAGTATACACAAAGTAGTTACAATTATGCGTGCAAGAAGGTCCAAGAATCACAAAACATACAATGTCCAAATACACAAAGTAGTTACAGGCGTATGTACAGAATATTCACGAAGCACAAAAACATACAGTGTCCAAGTGGTTACAGTGCATACGATTCAAGATCCAGAACACACCTATCAATGATGGACTAAGCACCATAGAACTGTAAGAACACAACTGGGAAGAAAGAGCTCCACCCAGATCTGTGCTGTCATTCAAGCCTACCTGTGTGTCCATAGCCTCAGACAGTGACACTGTGACAAGACCACCAGAAAACACAGGGATAGGGACAGCTGGAGCGATGGGGGTCTCAATCAATACACAAACAGGAGAGGCCTATCATAAGACACCATGCTGTCCTCTACAGAACACGCCCAACAAATGTCGGTCAGCTCTGCTCAGAAATGATAACACATCCTGTAGTGCTGTCAATCAGAACTCGTATCTTAAGTACCTAAAGTTCAGAAGGAACATCCTGCCTTAAACTGTCATTCGCCAGGGCCAAGGTGCATACATACATCTTTTCGCTGTTTCTATTCTCCCGGAGGTTTGTAACAATCTTGCATTGCTCATGGTAGAGTTGACAGCTGCGGTATGGAGCACATGTCCACATATGTGACACCTCTACCCCGAGGCAGATGTCACCCTGCTGACTGTGGGATTATTTCTTGTCACCAGGACGAGGCAGCGAGTGGGCGCCCAAACAATGGATCAGCTGCGGGCGATGCGACATGACTGTGTCACACAAGTGGTGGCCACTATGCCATCTGCACCCAGCAAATTAACCACCAACAGTTTTTGTGTGCAGCTCGATTATCCAAGAAGCCCTTGAGTATTCGGTTGATTGCAACACTTCTTAGTTTGTGTGAAAAAAAACAATGAGCAATTAATCAAATGTATTCACTTTCAGAAGGCAGGGCAGGAATCACCTCTGTTCACACTAAATAAGATATACAATATCTGCATCACTGGTTACACAATTAAGATGGAATACATAATAGTGACTTTTCACTTTTTCACAAATCATGATGCAAAGGTCCCCTTTGGTTTGGAGGTTCCTTAGGGCCATAGGAAGAAAATTATCCAAAGACACAAGTTGTATCGTAAAATCCAAGATGGCCACCGTCAGCCATCTTGGAAAACCTAGCCAATTCATAGACCATGAACCGTGTCATAGAAACTATTATGATACATATTTTCCAGCTAATTTGAGGTTCCTGAACTCATTTCTGGCATCGATTTTGCATTTGGGATGCATTTAAAGGTCAAATCCGGGAAATATTATACAAATAAGTTGGTATTTTTATAAAGTTGCTGAAAACTGAATTTAGAGGCATTTTTATAACATTTGTGGGAAAGGAATTTAAACATGTCCACTAATGATGGAAACTCCAAAATAACTTCTGAAATGGCTTCCTTATGCTGAATTTAGCTGAAAATTAGTCATCGCATTGTCAAGTCCTGATATGAGGGTATAGAAACACTACTCTAATTTTATGTTTCAATTTATGTTTCAGATTCACAACGATTAATCCAAGATGGGTAACTCTAAAAGCACGCCTGCCATCATGGACACTAGTGAGTGGAGGGTATGTTTCATATGTCAGTCAGACAAAAGTTATCAACTGACTTTGAATCCATCTTCATCTGTGA
>CM034542.1:51184717-51270135 GCA_020002185.1 Paraescarpia echinospica
AAATACATCAATAAAAGTATGTAAATAATATAAAAATACATAGATAAGAACAATATGTTTAAAAATTGTATAAATCCCGGACCCGCTGGTGCCGCAGTTTCGAAGTACAATACACGTCGCTAGTTTTAATGCTATAAATAATGGGATTCAAAGACATGTCAATCCTATTCATTAAGCTAAAAATAGCCTTTCTGATTACACATTTACCTGAGCTGACATTAGCTGTAGCAAACATGTGGCTAGCGCTACATCTCATGGGCAAATTGTTCAATATCCTGAAAGAGTTGTTATATGCAACAATGAATTGATGAAAATTAACTTTTCTAAAGTTCACCCATAACGCACACATATAGATATTACCAAAATACGCTGTAAATAGCTTATTTTTACAGCAGTTGAACAAAAGTGAAACTTTTGACGTAACATGTTACTCTTGGCATACAAAAGTCTCACTTTGGCTTGCATGTCAGACTCATCAGACAAGTTATTAGAAATTACATGTCCAAGATATTTACAAGAGGTGGCAAAGTTTAACTTCTTTCCTCCTAATGTCATTTTTTTTAGACAGATTTGACTTTCTAGATTCAAAGTACATGACCAGGGATTTACTCGCATTGTATTGCACATCGTGCTCACATCCATATGAGTAACACATGTCTAGTAGTGTTTGTAGTCCTTTAGCAGAAGGTGCAAACATAAGTAGATCGTCGGCGTATATAAGGTGATTAACAACCATGTTACCAAGACTACAACCGATTTGTTTTTTGTGCAGTTGTATACTCAGATTATCCATATAAATGTTAAAAAGCAAAGGGGATAACTTGCTTAACACCATTGCCTACCGAGAAGAAGTCCGAGTAGGTATTTCCCCATCGTATGCATACACATTGATTATTGAATTCATTGCTGAGTATTCTTAAGATATAGTTCGGTACATTTCGTTGTTCTAGTTTCGTTATAAGTTTATTTCGGTTGACACGATCAAACGCCTTTGATGCATCTAAAAATGCGACGTGCATAGCTGAACCATGTTCAGTGTAGAACCTTAATAATTCCTTAAATGCAAACACGCATAACTCCGTTCCATGTTTAGGCTTAAAGCCAAATTGATTAGGAGTGGTTTCCAAGTACATTT
Source organism: Paraescarpia echinospica (assembly GCA_020002185.1). Classification (NCBI taxonomy): domain Eukaryota; kingdom Metazoa; phylum Annelida; class Polychaeta; order Sabellida; family Siboglinidae; genus Paraescarpia; species Paraescarpia echinospica. The sequence goes on from CM034542.1 coordinate 51,185,853, forward strand.
TCATTCTGTTAAAAAGAACAGTGTCTATTATCTAGTGTTGTTAAACCACATTCTTTTAGGCGTTTTTCATAACTAAGATCCCTCAGTTTTGGTATCATTTTAGTCGCTCTCCTCTATACTCTTTCTAGCATATCTATGTCCTTCTTGCGGTATAACCTCCATGCTTGTATACAATATTCTAAATGAAGCCTAACTATTGTTTTGTACAGCGGTATTATTAGTTCTTTTTTTTATATGCTATATTTCGCCTAATCAATCCAAGGATTTGATTTCCTTTTGAAGCTGCAATTCCACACTGCTCTGAAACCTTCATGTCAGCACTAATTGTCAGCCCTAAGTCTTTTTTACAGTAGTACTTAGTACAGTTCCCCCCATTGTATATTCTACATATTCGTTCCCATGTCCTGTGTGAAGGCATTTACATTTCCCAAAATTGAACAACATTTGCCACTTTTCCGACCATTTGATCAACCTGTCAAGATCATCTTGTAAATGCTGTCTATCCCCATCACTTTTAATCTTTCTAAACACTTTTGTATCATCTGCAAATTTCAACACCTTGCTAGCTATATCATCGTCCAAATCGTTTATATATATTAAGAATAATATAGGTCCCAGTACTGATCCCTGTGGTACCCCACTCAAAACTGATTTCCAGTTTGAAGCCTCCCATCAACAACTACCCGTTGTCTTCTGTCAATCAGCCATTTTTCTATTCAGTTAATTATACCATTTCCTATGCCATGGGCCTTTAGTTTAAGCAGTAATCTTTGATGTGGCACTTTTTCGAAAGCTTTTTGAAAATCTAAGTAGATGATATCTACTGGTGATCCATCATCTACCCACTTAGTGATATCTTCCAAAAAACATAACATATTTGTTAAGCATGACCTCGCTTTTAGAAACCCATGTTGAGATGGGTTTACCAAGTTATGTTTAACAATAAAATCCACCGTATGATCTGTAATTAGTCTTTCTAATAATTTACAAATCACCGATGTAAAACTAACTGGTCTATAATTATTTGACTTGTTTCTCGAACCTTTTTTAAATAACGGTATAATGTTTGCTACTTTCCATTCTAAAGGAACCACTCCCTCTTCTAATGACAAGTTGAAAACTGTTGCAAGCGGTATGCTAATTTGTTCTACAATTTCCACTAGTAGTTTGGGTGGAATACCATCCACTCCAGGTGATTTATTTTCCTTCATAGCCCTAATTTTCTTAGCTACCATTTCTGGGGTTACAATTAATTGTCTTAAATAGTCTGATTCTGCCCCCTTGAACTTAGCCTCTGGTACTGGCAGTGAACTAGTGTCTTCTCTGGTAAACACTGAACTAAAATACTCATTTAGGTCTTCTGCCATTAAGAATCCTTCTGATATTATATTTCCAGCACTATCTTCTAGAGGACCGACCTTATCCTGAACTTTCTGTTTGCTTCGAACATACGCATAAAAACTCTTGCTGTCATGTTTTATATTACAAGCTAATTTATGTTCATAGCTTCTCTTTGAATTTCTAATTTCAGCTGTAGCTTGGTTTAGTGCTTCTTTATAAATGTTGTAGTCTTCGTCATTGCCAGTACGTCTATATGACAATTTGGCAGTTGGCACAATTTGGCAAGAGATTAAACAGTTGTCAAAAAGTGTTTGAAAATTCGCCCGAACAACCACTTGTCAACACCATATGACTTTTTGTTCACTGTACGAAGAATTGAAACGAAATCTTATAGAAGCCGCCGACATATCACTTGGAACACTATTTCCGCATCACACACGGTGCAATGTTTTGACGGGAGCGTCGTTATTGATAATATTCAGTTGACAAGAGCGTAGAGAGCGCCAACAACTTAAACCGAAATTGTGCCGTCGAGTATAGTAATATGAAGGGCAGCAGTGCGCAAGTTAAGTTAGATACAGCATAAACTTTGCTCAAAATTGATTAACAAATGTCACAACAACCTTGACCTTCGCAAAACTTATTTGGCTGTGAACAACTGGTTCTCTGCGTAAAAGTGGACCCTAATTAAAACGCAGTTAGCAAAATCTAGCTGTTTAAATTATGATAGTAAAGAGTGGTGTAACGTCGTCTTAGAAACTGACATTTTTAGGACCGTTTTAATGGACCGTATCCAGGATGAATTGTTAGTGAAACGCAGTTTTTCATTTTCGCTCCTAGGTAAGGAGAACACTCGATTTTATGGAGCAAAATCGGGCTTAAAGTTAAGAGCTGTTAAGAATGTTAGTGAAACGGTCCCCTGGTCCTCCAATGGCTCCATCTGGCTCTGGACCAAGCCTTGAAAAAAACCAGAAGAAATGGTATCTAGTGGACACCTTGGTCCAAGGTGTCCACTAGATACCATTTCTTCTGTTTTGTGTTGGCTTTTTCATAATCCAACCTATGGCTACGGCAAGCAGGAAGAATAATGGTGACAGAAGGCAAACTTGCCTCACTCCTGTCTTCACCATGAATGAGTCTGTGAGTTGTCCTGCGTGAATGACCTGATATGCCATGCCTTCATATAAAGACAGTTGCTTTGTATCAGAGAAATATATTTATCTAGTATCCCGTAGTGTCGCAGGTGCTTCCACAGGCATAGCGTTTCCCTGTCGAGGTTATCAAATAATGCCTTTTCATGGTGTACAAAGTTTAAGTACGGGGATGAGTCCCATTCCATTGATTGTTCATTCTATAATTCGGAGTGTAGCTATGTGGTCGGTGCATATGATATATATTTACGGAAGCCTGCCTGGTGGTCTCTGAGTCTGGCATCCATTGCTGTTTTCAGTCTGTCCAAGATTACTCTGATGATGAGGATCTTTCCGGGCCCTGGCAGGAGCATTATCCCTGTGTAGTTCTTGCATTCCTGCAGGTCTCCTTTTTTGGGGAGTTTCACCAGGTATCCTTCTTTCCATTCACTCGGTATTTCTTCTTGATCCTATATCTTCCCAATCAGATCATGCAACATCCCTGTGGAGGTCTCCACATCTGCCTTGATTGCCTCGGCAGGAATTTCATCTCGGCCGGAAGCTTTCCCTCTCTTCAGGTGATGAATGGCTTTCTCGATCTCTGCCTTGCTTGGTTCTTCGCAGTTTACCTGGAGTAGTTCTTCAGCTGGGTTCTGTGGTGGTGGTCGGTTCAGCAGTTCATCAAGATGTTCCCTCCATCTCTTCAACTGATTGAAGAAAAATGTACGTTGCGTATTGTTGATGGATATCATCATAGTCTAGAAAAATAAAAATAATATTCATAGTGATTCATTATCCGATTCACGGTATGATCCATCTATCAAAATTGTGTACATTAACGAATAATTGTGTAGATACAGCAGTAAAACAGACTGGAACTGGAACATCTTTATTTGACAGATAACATTTAGAAAACACGTAACAGCATTTTCATAAAAAGACACATCTGCCAGGAGACTCTCACTAAGGCTAACAAATATTCCGCTAACTAAAGAGCTATCCACCCACTAGTATTTGTGAATAATAAACATTCATACTCACTCATACTACTCCCACCGTGGTCTACAAACAATATTCAAGTTAAAAATATACAAGTGCTTATATAGACAATATTTGATGTATGTTGGTAGGCTAAATGCATATGTAGCAGTTTGTGACCGTGAAAGTATTTTTGTAAAAGCTGATATCTTTACGATATGTGAAAATTTATCCTAACGGGTCTAATGAATACTGAATTGTTATCGAATACCATGGATTGTATATAATTATCGATAAGGTTATTGAGCTAGTAAACCGTGCCATTTTTAATTAACCTAACAAAGACGTTTACGCAAATGTGTGGAGCTAACTAATTACGTAACGTGGAACAGCTTCTTAAAACCGGTGCCAGGAGTGCGAGGATAACTCCAATGATAATGTGTTACTATGGGGGAGAACAGACGTTCAAGTGTCAAAGTTACGTTGCAGTGGACGAGCGGGACTGCGACGAGTGGAGTAGTTGGACGGACTGCACCCAGCTGTGTGGATGGGGAGAGCGGATGCGGACGAGAACATGCTCGACGACCTATTCTAACGGCACAGTGGTCACGGTAAAGGACAATGACCACGACACGTGCTACATAGCGACTTGTCCGTCACCAACTTCAACGACTACACCAGTGACGACGACTGGGACAACTACAACAATCCCAGTAACAACTACTGAGACAACCACAATAACCCCAGTGACGACTACTGACACAACCACATCAACCCCAATAACAATTACTGAAACAACAACAACAACCCCAGTGACAACTACAGAAACAACTACAACAACCCCAGTAACAACCACTGAAATAACGACAACCCCAGAGCCAACTACTGAAACAACTACAACAACCCCTGTGACAACTGCTGAGACAACTATAACAACCCCAGTCACAACTACTCAGACAACAACAACAATACCAGTGACAACTACTAAAACAACAACACCAACCCCAGTAACGACTACTGAGACAACTACCACAACCCCAGTGATAACTACTGAAACAACTACAATGATCCCAGTGACTACTACTGAAACAACAACGACAACACCAGCTACGACTACAGAGACAACAGCAACCCCAGTGACGACAACTGAAACAACTACAAAAACCCCAGTGACTTCTACTGAGACAACTACCACAACCCCAGTGACGACCACTGAAACAACTACAACATCCCCATTGACACCTACTGAAACAACAACGACAACCCCAGTATCGACTACTGAGACAACCACAACAACCCCAGGGACAACTACGGAGACAACTACCACAACCCCAGTAACGACTACAGAGACAACCACAACAACCCCAATAACAACTACTGAAACAACCACAACAACACCACTGACAACTACTGTAACAACAACACCACTGACGACTATAGAAACAACCACAACTACCCCAGAGACAACTACTGACACAACCACCCCAGTAACAACTACTGAGACAACCACCACAACCCCAGTGACTACTACTGAGACAACTACCACAACCCCAGTGACGACCACTGAAACAACCACAATAACCCCAGTGACAACTACTGAGACAACCACAACTGTCCCAGTGACATCTACGGAGACAACTACCACAACCCCAGTGATGACTACTGAGACAACTACCACAACTCCAGTGACGACCACTGAAACAACTACAATAACCCCAGTGACAACTACTGAGACAACCACAACTACCCCAGTGACAACTACGGAGACAACTACCACAACCCCAGTGACGACCACTGAAACAACTACAATAACCCCAGTGACGACTACAGAGACAACCACAACTACCCCAGTGATAACTACGGAGACAACTACCACAACCCCAGTGACGACAACTGAAACAACTACAATAACCCCAGTGACGACTACAGAGACAAACACAACATCCCCAATAACAACTACTGAAACAACCACAACAACACCACTGACAACTACTGTAACAACAACAACACCACAGACGACTACAGAAACAACCACAACAACCCCAGTGACGACTACTGACACAACTACCCCAGTGACAACTAGGGAGACAACTACCACAACCCCAGTGACGACTACTGAGACAACTACCACAACCCCAGTGACGACCACTGAAACAACTACAATAACCCCAGTGATGACTACTGAGACAACTACCACAACCCCAGTGACGACCACTGAAACAACTACAATAACCCCAGTGACAACTACTGAGACAACCACAACTACCCCAGTGACAACTACGGAGACAACTACCACAACCCCAGTGACGACAACTGAAACAACTACAATAACCCCAGTGACGACTACAGAAACAACCACAACAACCCCAATAACAACTACTGAAACAACCACAACAACACCACTGACAACTACTGTAACAACAACAACACCGCATACGACTACAGAAACAACCACAACCCCAGTGACGACTACTGACACAACCACCCCAGTAACAACTACTGAGACAACTACCACAACCCCAGTGATGACCACTGAAACAACTACAATAAACCCAGTGACAACTACTGAGACAACCACAACTATCCCAGTGACAACTACGGAGACAACTACCACATCCCCAGTGACGACTACTGAGACAACTACCACAACCCCAGTGACGACCACTGAAACAACTACAATAAACCCAGTGACAACTACTGAGACAACCACAACTACCCCAGTGATAACTACGGAGACAACTACCACAACCCCAGTGACGACAACTGAAACAACTACCACAACCCCAGTGACGACCACTGAAACAAGTACAATCACCCCAGTGATGACTACAGAGACAACCACAACAACCCCAGTAACAACTACTGAAACAACCACAACAACACCACTGACAACTATTGTAACAACAACAACACCACTGACGACTACAGAAACAACCACAACCACCCCAGTAACAACTACTGAGACAACCACCACAACCCCAGTGACTACTACTGAGACAACTTCCACAACCCCAGTGACTACTACTGAGACAACTTCCACAACCCCAGTGACGACTACTGAGACAACTACAATAACCCCAGTGACAACTACGGAGACAACTACCACAACCCCAGTGACGACTACTGAGACAACTACCACAATTCCTGTGACGAACACAGAAACAACTACAATAACACCAGTGACAACTACTGAGACAACCACAACTACCCCAGTGACAACTACTGAGACAACTACCACAACCCCAGTGACAACTACTGAGACAACTACCACAACTCCAATGACGACCACTGAAACAACTACAATAACCCCAGTGACAACTACTGAGACAACCACAACTACCCCAGTGACAACTACGGAGCCAACTACCACAACCCCAGTGATGACTACTGAGACAACTACCACAACCCCAGTGACGACCACTGAAACAACTACAATAACCCCAGTGACGACCACTGAAACAACTACAATAACCCCAGTGACAACTACTGAGACAACCACAACTACCCCAGTGACAACTACGGAGATAACTACCACAACCCCAGTGACGACTACTGAGACAACTACCACAACTCCAGTGACGACCACTGAAACTACTACAATAACCCCAGTGACAACTACTGAGACAACCACAACTACCCCAGTGACAACTATGGAGATAACTACCACAACCCCAGTGACGACTACTGAGACAACTACCACAACTCCAGTGACGACCACTGAAACTACTACAATAACCCCAGTGACGACCACTGAAACAACTACAATAACCCCAGTGACAACTACTGAGACAACCACAACTACCCCAGTGACAACTGCGGAGACAACTACCACAACCCCAGTGACGACTACTGAGACAACTACCACAACCCCAGTGACGACTACTGAAACAACTACCACAACCCCAGTGACGACCACTGAAACAACTACAATAACCCCAGTGACGACTACAGAGACAACCACAACAACCCCAATAATAACTACTGAAACAACCACAACAACACCACTGACAACTACTGTAACAACAACAACTCCACTGACGACTACAGAAACAACCACAACTACTCCAGTCACGACTACTGACACAACCACCCCAGTAACAACTACTGAGACAACCTCCACAACTCCAGTGACTACCACTGAAACAACTACAATAACCCCAGTGACAACTACTGAGACAACCACAACTACCCCAGTGACAACTACTGAGACAACTACCACAACTCCAGTGACTACCACTGAAACAACTACAATAACCCCAGTGACAACTACTGAGACAACCACAACTACCCCAGTGACAACTACTGAGACAACTACCACAACCCCAGTGACGACAACTGAAACAACTACCACAACCCCAGTGACGACCACTGAAACAACTACAATAACCCCAGTGACGACTACAGAGACAACCACAACAACCCCAATAATAACTACTGAAACAACCACAACAACACCACTGACAACTACTGTAACAACAACACCACTGACGACTACAGAAACAACCACAACTACCCCAGTCACGACTACTGACACAACCACCCCAGTAACAACTACTGAGACAACCTCCACAACCCCAGTGACTACTACTGAGACAACTACCACAACCCCAGTGACGAACACTGAAACAACTACAATAACCCCAGTGTCAACTACTGAGACAACCACAACTACCCCAGTGACAACTACGGAGACAACTACCACAATCCCAGGGACGACTACTGAGACGACTACCACAACTCCAGTGACGACCACTGAAACAACTACAATAACCCCAGTGACAACTACTGAGACAACCACAACTACCCCAATGACAACTACGGAGACAACTACCACAACCCCAGTGATGACTACTGAGACAACTACCACAACTCCAGTGACAACCACTGAAACAACTACAATAACCCCAGTGACAACTACTGAGACCACAACTACCCCAGTGACAACTACGGAGACAACTACCACAACCCCAGTGACGACAACTGAAACAACTACAATAACCCCAGTGACAACTACTGAGACAACCACAACTACCCCGGTGACAACTACGGAGACAACTACCACAACCCCAGTGACGACAACTGAAACAACTACAATAACCCCAGTGACAACTACCGAGACAACCACAACTACCCCAGTGACAACTACTGAGACAACTACCACAACCCCAGTGACGACCACTGAAACAACTACAATAACCCCAGTGACAACTACTGAGACAACCACAACTACCCCAGTGACAACTACGGAGACAACTACCAAAACCCCAGTGATGACTACTGAGACAACTATCACAACCCCAGTGACGACAACTGAAACAACTACAATAACCCCAGTGACAACTACCGAGACAACCACAACTACCCCAGTGACAACTACTGAGACAACTACCACAACCCCAGTGACGACCACTGAAACAACTACAATAACCCCAGTGACAACTTCTGAAACAACTACAATAACGCCAGTGACAACTACTGAGACAACCACAACTACCCCAGTGACAACTACGGAGACAACTACCACAACCCCAGTGACGACAACTGAAACAACTACAATAACCCCAGTGACAACTACTGAGACAACCACAACTACCCCGGTGACAACTACGGAGACAACTACCACAACCCCAGTGACGACAACTGAAACAACTACAATAACCCCAGTGACAACTACCGAGACAACCACAACTACCCCAGTGACAACTACTGAGACAACTACCACAACCCCAGTGACGACCACTGAAACAACTACAATAACCCCAGTGACAACTACTGAGACAACCACAACTACCCCAGTGACAACTACGGAGACAACTACCACAACCCCAGTGATGACTACTGAGACAACTATCACAACCCCAGTGACGACAACTGAAACAACTACAATAACCCCAGTGACAACTACCGAGACAACCACAACTACCCCAGTGACAACTACTGAGACAACTACCACAACCCCAGTGACGACCACTGAAACAACTACAATAACCCCAGTGACAACTTCTGAGACAACCACAACTACCCCAGTGACATCTACGGAGACAACTACCACAACCCCAGTGATGACTACTGAGACAACTACCACAACCCCAGTGACGACCACTGAAACAACTACAATAACCCCAGTGACAACTACTGAGACAACCACAACTACCCCAGTGACAACTACGGAGACAACTACCACAACCCCAGTGACGACCACTGAAACAACTACAATAACCCCACTGACAACTACTGAGACAACCACAACTACCCCAGTGACAACTACTGAGACAACTACCACAACCCCAGTGACGACAACTGAAACAACTACAATAACCCCTGTGACAACTACTGAGACAACCACAATTACCCCAGTGACAACTACTGAGACAACTACCACAACCCCAGTGACGACCACTGAAACAACTACAATAAACCCAGTGACAACTACTGAGACAACCACAACTACCCCAGTGACAACTACGGAGACAACTACCACAACCCCAGTGACGACCACTGAAACAACTACAATAACCCCAGTGACAACTACTGAGACAACCACAATTACCCCAGTGACAACTACTGAGACAACTACCACAACCCCAGTGACGACAACTGAAACAACTACAATAACCCCAGTGACAACTACTGAGACAACCACAACTACCCCAGTGACAACTACTGAGACAACTACCACAACCCCAGTGACGACCACTGAAACAACTACAATAACCCCAGTGACAACTACTGAGACAACCACAACTACCCCAGTGACAACTACGGAGACAACTACCACAACCCCAGTGATGACTACTGAGACAACTACCACAACCCCAGTGACGACAACTGAAACAACTACAATAACCCCAGTGACAACTACCGAGACAACCACAACTACCCCAGTGACAACTACTGAGACAACTACCACAACCCCAGTGACGACCACTGAAACAACTACAATAACCCCAGTGACAACTTCTGAGACAACCACAACTACCCCAGTGACATCTACGGAGACAACTACCACAACCCCAGTGATGACTACTGAGACAACTACCACAACCCCAGTGACGACCACTGAAACAACTACAATAACCCCAGTGACAACTACTGAGACAACCACAACTACCCCAGTGACAACTACTGAGACAACTACCACAACCCCAGTGACGACCACTGAAACAACTACAATAACCCCAGTGACAACTACTGAGACAACCACAATTACCCCAGTGACAACTACTGAGACAACTACCACAACCCCAGTGATGACTACTGAGACAACTACCACAACCCCAGTGACGACAACTGAAACAACTACAATAACCCCAGTGACAACTACTGAGACAACCACAATTACCCCAGTGACAACTACTGAGACAACTACCACAACCCCAGTGACGACCACTGAAACAACTACAATAACCCCAGTGACAACTACTGAGACAACCACAACTACCCCAGTGACAACTACGGAGACAACTACCACAACCCCAGTGACGACCACTGAAACAACTACAATAACCCCAGTGACAAATTCTGAGACAACCACAACTACCCCAGTGACAACTACTGAGACAACTACCACAACCCCAGTGACGACCACTGAAACAACTACAATAACCCCAGTGACAACTACTGAGACAACCACAACTACCCCAGTGACAACTACTGAGACAACTTCCACAACCCCAGTGACGACAACTGAAACAACTACAATAACCCCAGTGACGACTACAGAGACAACCACAACTACCCCAGTGACAAGTACGGAGACAACTACCACAACCCCAGTGACGACAACTGAAACAACTACAATAACCCCAGTGACAACTACTGGGACAACCACAACTACCCCAGTGACAACTACTGAGACAACTACCACAACCCCAGTGACGACCACTGAAACAACTACAATAACCCCAGTGAAAACTACTGAGACAACCACAACTACCCCAGTGACAACTACGGAGACAACTACCACAACCCCAGTGACGACAACTGAAACAACTACAATAACCCCAGTGACGACTACAGAGACAACCACAACTACCCCAGTGACAACTACGGAGACAACTACCACAACCCCAGTGACGACCACTGAAACAACTACAATAACCCCAGTGACAACTACTGAGACAACCACAGCTACCCCAGTGACAACTACTGAGACAACTACCACAACCCCAGTGACGACCACTGAAACAACTACAATAACCCCAGTGACGACTACAGAGACATCCACAACTACCCCAGTGACAACTACGGAGACAACCACAACTACCCCAGTGACATCTACGGAGACAACTACCACAACCCCAGTGATGACTACTGAGACAACTACCACAACCCCAGTGACAACCACTGAAACAACTACAATAACCCCAGTGACAACTACTGAGACAACCACAACTACCCCAGTGACAACTACGGAGACAACTACCACAACCCCAGTGACGACCACTGAAACAACTACAATAACCCCAGTGACAACTACTGAGACAACCACAACTACCCCAGTGACATCTACGGAGACAACTACCACAACCCCAGTGATGACTACTGAGACAACTACCACAACCCCAGTGACAACCACTGAAACAACTACAATAACCCCAGTGACAACTACTGAGACAACCACAACTACCCCAGTGACAACTACGGAGACAACTACCACAACCCCAGTGACGACCACTGAAACAACTACAATAACCCCAGTGACAACTACTGATACAACCACAACTACCCCAGTGACAACTACGGAGACAACTACCACAACCCCAGTGACGACTACAGAGACAACCACAACAACCCCAATAACAACAACTGAAACAACCACAAAAACACCACTGACAACTACAGAAACAACCACAACAACCCCAGTAACAACTACTGAGACAACCTCCACAACCCCAGTGACGACTACTGACACAACCACCCCAGTAACAACTACTGAGACAACTACCACAACCCCAGTGACTACTACTGAGACAACTTCCACAACCCCAGTGACAACTACGGAGACAACTACGACAACCCCAGTGATGACTACTGAGACAACTACCACAACCCAAGTGACGACCCCTGAAACAACTACAATAACCCCAGTGACAACTACTGAGACAACCACAACTACCCCAGTGACAACTACAGAGACAACTACCACGACCCCAGTGACGACTACTGACACAACCACCCCAGTAACAACTACTGAGACAACCTCCACAACCCCAGTGATGACTACTGACACAACTACCCCAGAAACAACTACTGAGACAACTACCACAACCCCAGTGACTACTACTGAGACAACTTCCACAACCCCAGTGACAACTACGGAGACAACTACGACAACCCCAGTGATGACTACTGAAACAACCACAACAACACCACTGACGACTACTGAAACAACATCAACTCCACTGACGACTACTGGAACAACCACAACAAACCCAGTGACGACTACTGACACAACCACCCCAGTAACAACTACTGAGACAACCACCACAACTCCAGTGAGTACTACTGAAACAACCACAACGACCCCAGTGACTACTACTGAAACAACAATGACAACACCAGTTACGACTACAGAGACAACTACCACAACCCCATTGAAGACAACTGAAACAACTAAAACAACCCCAGTGACTACTACTGAGACAACTACCACAACCCCAGTGACAACCACTGAAACAACTACAATAACCCCAGTGACAACTACTGAAACAACCACAACTACCCCAGTATCATCTACGGAAACAACTACTACTACCCCAGTGACGACTACTGAGAAAACCACAACCACCCCTGTGACAACTACTGACACAACTACCACAACCCCAGTGACAACAACTGAAAGAACAACGACAACCCCAGTAACGACTACTGAGACAACAACAACAATACCAGTGACGACTACAGAAACGACAACATCAACCCCAGTTACGACTACCGAGACAGCTACCACAACCCCAATAACAACTACTGAAACAACCACAACAACACCACTGACGACTACTGAGACAACCACCACAACCCCTGTGACTACTACTGAAACAACTACAATAACCCCAGTGACTACTACTGAGACAACTACCACAACCCCAGTGACGACCCCTGAAACAACTACAATAACCCCAGTGACAACTACTGAGACAACCACAACTACCCCAGTGACAACTACAGAGACAACTACCACGACCCCAGTGACGACTACTGACACAACCACCCCAGTAACAACTACTGAGACAACCTCCACAACACCAGTGACGACTACTGACACAACCACCCCAGTAACAACTACTGAGACAACTACCACAACCCCAGTGAGTACTACTGAAACAACCACAACGACCCCAGTGACTACTACTGAAACAACAATGACAACACCAGTTACGACTACAGAGACAACAACAACCCCATTGACGACAACTGAAACAACTAAAACAACCCCAGTGACTACTACTGAGACAACTACCACAACCCCAGTGACAACCACTGAAACAACTACAATAACCCCAGTGACAACTACTGAAACAACCACAACTACCCCAGTATCATCTACGGAAACAACTACTACTACCCCAGTGACGACTACTGAGAAAACCACAACTACTGACACAACTACCACAACCCCAGTGACAACAACTGAAAGAACAACGACAACCCCAGTAACGACTACTGAGACAACAACAACAATACCAGTGACGACTACAGAAATGACAACATCAACCCCAGTTACGACTACCGAGACAGCTACCACAACCCCAATAACAACTACTGAAACAACCACAACAACACCACTGACGACTACTGAGACAACCACCACAACCCCTGTGACTACTACTGAAACAACTACAATAACCCCAATGACTACTACTGAGACAACTACCACAACCCCAGTGACGACCCCTGAAACAACTACAATAACCCCAGTGACAACTACTGAGACAACCACAACTACCCCAGTGACAACTACAGAGACAACTACCACGACCCCAGTGACGACTACTGAGAAAACCACAACCACCCCTGTGACAACTACTGACACAACTACCACAACCCCAGTGACAACAACTGAAACAACAACAACAACACCAGTGACAACTACTGAGACAACCACAACTACCCCAGTGACAACTACCACAACCCCAGTGACGACTACTGAGAAAACCACAACTACCCCTGTGACAACTACTGACACAACTACAACAACACCAGTGACAACAACTGAAACAACAACGACAACACCAGTAATGACTACCGAGACAACCACAACAACCCCAATAACAACTACTGAAACAATCACAACAACACCACTGACAACTACTGTAACAACATCAACCCCACTGACGACTACTGAAACATCCACAACAACCCCAGTGACGACTACTGACACAACCACCCCAGTAACAACTACTGAGACAATCACCACAACCCCAGTGACTACTACTGAAACAACCACAACGACCCCAGTGACTACTACTGAAACAACCACAACAACACCACTGACGACTACTGAGACAACCACCACAACCCCTGTGACTACTACTGAAACAACTACAAGAACCCCAGTGACTACTACTGAGACAACTACCACAACCCCAGTGACGACCACTGAAACAACTACAATAACCCCAGTGACAACTACTGAGACAACCACAACAACCCCAGTGACAACTACGGAGACAACTACCACAACCCCAGTGACGACTACTGAGAAAACCACAACCACCCCTGTGACAACTACTGACACAACTACCACAACCCCAGTGACAATAACTGAAAGAACAACGACAACCCCAGTAACGACTACCGAGACAACCACAACAACCCCAGTGATAACTACTGACTCAACTACCACAACCCCGGTGACAACAACTGAAACAACAATGACAACCCCGGTAACAACTACCGAGACAACCACAACAACCCCAGTGACAACTACTGAAACAACCACAACAACCCCAGTAACGACTACTGAGACAACAACGGTACCAGTGACGACTACTGAAACAACAACACCAACTCCAGTAACGACTACTGAGACAACTACCAAAACCCCAGTGACGACTACAGAGACAACCACAACAACCCCAATAACAACTACTGAAACAACCACAACACAACTGACGACTACTGAAACAACATCCACCCCATTGACGACTACTGGAACAACCACAACAACCCCAGTGACGACTACTGACACAACCACCCCAGTAACAACTACTGAGACAACCACCACAACCCCAGTGACTACTACTGAAACAACCACAAAGACCCCAGTGACTACTGCTGAAACAACAACGACAATACCAGTTACGACTACAGAGACAACAACAACCCAATTGATGACAACTGAAACAACAACAACAATCCCAATGACGACTACTGAGACATCAACCCCAGAGACGACTACAGAGACAACCACAACAACCCCAGTGACAACTACTACTGAGACAACCACAACCTCCCCAGTGACAACTACTCAGACAACTACCACAACCCCAGTGACAACTACTGAAACAACAACGACAACACCAGTTACGACTACAGATACAACTACAACCCCAGTTACGACTACTGAAACAACCACAACAACCCCAGTGACAACTACTGAAACAACAACGACAACACCAGTTACGACTACAGAGATAACAACAACCCCTGTAACGACTAGTGAGACAACCACAACAACACCAGTGACAACTACTGAGACAACCACAATAATCCCAGTGACAACTACTGAGACAACTACAACAAACCCAGTGACAACTAGTGAGACAGTGACAACTACTGAAACAACTACAACAATCCCAGTGACAACTACTCAGACAGTGACAACTACTGAAACAACTACAACAATCCCAGTGACAACTACTGAGACACCCACAACGAACCCAATGACTACTACTGAAACAACGACAACACCAGTTACGACTACAGAGACAACCACAACAACCCCAGTGAAAACGACCCCAGTGACAACCATCCCAGTGACGGAGGTACCTATAAAAGGTAAACAAAACGTTTTTCAAAATATAGTAATTTGTATTGTATTTGATCGTTTGAATGCAACTTAAATCTATCTATTGGAGTTACAGATATGCCGTTTGCACAATCTTGTTTTTGTCTCCCATTAGTAGAGAAGAGCAAATCCAGTAAACAAGACTGCTTGACCGCGCAATAGAACGTAGCTTGTGTAAAGTAGCGTCTGCTTTTCTCAGATAATTTTAAAAACGTGTGTAGGATAGTTCGTGTTGCATGAATTGTTATCGCTATTATTGATGACAGTTATAAAAAAAACGTGTGAGGGCGATTCCGTGCTATTTATTTGTCATCATTTTGATTAGTTAAGACGTCAACATGTTGTCAGATAATGAAAGTTCCAGGAGTTTCGATTGTCAAGCATCGCGACACATCTATATTATAAAACAGTTCGTTCTCTGTTTGTATGTGCACCCACATCTCCGTCAGTTTTGCATGTATCGGGCTGACATTTTGTATGTTATGTACCGGGCCTATTGAGATGTTTCGTAGATTCAGACATTTTGGAAATTCGTCCGGGGTGGAGAACTTGGGGGGCTCAATACATTAAAAGGCTGTACGTGGAGTTCCAGCCGCGGAATTTAATGTTTTTCTATATCATCGTAAATATAATTATGCCATCTACAAAAAGGTCGCTGAATGTATGCATAAATGTTGAATAGTTTTAAGTTATTGACGTTTGAAAATCCTCAGCGCTTAACATGCACCAGGTCTACCTGTCGCTGGTCACGTAAGCATTTCACCGCGTCAGCCCCGTAAGCGCGTGGTACTTCTGGCAAACAACACACTGCAACAATTCTGTGGAGTACCAGCCATGGAATTTTATGTTTTTCTCAATTATTGTACAGGTAATTATTCCATGTACAAATGTGTCACTGGGTGTATGCAGAAAAATGTATTAATGTTTATGTTATTAACGTTACAAAATCCCAGACGCGCAACCCATCTGCCTGTTGCTGGTTACGTCAGTTACACGGGTGAGCGCGTGCGATTTCTGCCAAAAGATTGTCCTAACAACTAGGCAAACAAATATATTGCCCAAAAACTATTGTCCCCTCCGTTGTGGACGGGACAATAGTTTATTGGTAATATCTTCCTGTAATAACGTTTTGATAAAAAAAAAATTAATTAAAGAACAACATTTTTAAGACAAAGATACTCCTGACATGGAGGGATACGAATTCCAAAACTTTTATATACCTAGCTTGATATGATTATCTTTAATATGCATAATTAATGGGTTGTCGTTTCCGCATACGAAAGTGTTAATAGCTATTATCATTAAGTTACCAAATAGCATAGCATTTAAACAATTATCTTCCTTGGTGTATTGTTGCTTAAAATATTACTAAAGATAAGTTGTTAAACTTAAAATCCTTTTAAAGGACTGGAAGTTTAAAACTGTTCTGGCCGCAACATTTTGTGCCGATCTGTCAAGATGCCGCTTACTTCAGCACATCTAGAGATCAAACATCTGCAGCACTTCACGTTTTCTTTTCTGTGGTTAACAGTCTAATTATACACAAATCTTCTTATGGAATATCTGCATGATCAATGCAGTCCTTACAGGGAAAACATGCATATCAGTAGTTTAAGCTGACAGACATAAATTGAACGTATACGGTGACGGTGTCATTGTAGCAGTGCTCAGCTAGTCATACTTATATTTACTGGAGTGTAATGTTGTTAAATGGGCATACACAACTACGGACAGACTTTGCGAATCAAAAGATTTGCCAATTGTTCAGCGACAGTTTTTTTTTATTAATGGCAAGCTACATTTTGCACACGAAACACTACATAAGCACAGGTTGATATGTAACAGCTTGATTATTTCATGATTTTTTTACAGTTTAGATTCTTGATACACATTGGGTATGATTATGTATAAATAGAAAATGCAAGAAATAAAATATTGCAATATTTGATATAAAAAAACACTACTGTATTATGATTTATGCACCTATGCTGTTAATGACATAAACCAGGTTTTTGTCATGTATTTCATATTTTGGTTGTTCACGGGCAGTTTTTTTAAAGTACCAAAATGTCCTATCCGCAACAATTCAGCTGCCCCGTCTACACCGATGTATTTTGTACTTTAAGTGTAGCGTTGTTTTTAAAACAGTTACCAGGCATAGCTACCCAGGACTACTATTACATTATTTACTGAAGTCAATAGGTAAGACCTTTATTAACAGGAGATAATATTAAGGTGCACCGCCAGCATCTAAATGAGATGGCACATTTCCGTCACGACCACCACACTGTTATATACCACTGTATTACTAACCATATGAATAATATTTACGTAATTGTGTTTGGTTTAATGTGTCGCCCATTGTCTTACTTATAAGAACGTGTAACAGAAAATGTCTACCACCGATACTAATAAAGATATGAAGTGTTAAAGTCTCTAAGTGTCCAGTCCGCGACAACACGAATAGGGCCTACCACGGAATTGCCCTTGAGTCGTCGTCAGCACTTTGCGAGTTATAGTAATTAGCTGCCAAGCAGTAGGCCCTAAAAGACTAATGTAAGTCGCAATAATGAATCTTGTAATACCTCCTTCCCAATCTGATTTCTGGTTGGCAAACTCCCAGTTTACGTAACCTATACTATAATCCGGTTTTCTGTGTTAGGTAGCCTTTCACTGTCTAAGACTAAGGATACAGGCCGACCCGCGAGTCGGACACGTTAATTTTTACAAACATCAAACGAAATTTGTGCGACATAAACTCATATTATAACTCTGTATCACTTACTGTGTTCAGTTTGAACAAACGAATGGTGAACAAAAATCGATTTTAAGCAAACTACATACAAATAACGACCGCGAAACGAAGTCGCGCGAAAAAAATTCCGTGAGTCGAGTCGGAATGGCAAGCTTTGTTGGCAATAAATGTATTATTTACGTCAATCTTTCCGGGTGATTAAAGTGAATAGTTGTTCTCAGTTTAGTTGTTCATATAATTAACATTTAATTACATTTTGTATACGTATTTCATTATATATTTAATATCTACAATGCCCAACACCCTGGCTCCATGTTGCATTTGTTGCGTCAACACAGGCGGTCCATAGCTCTTTCATTTTAGTGTATGTTTTTGTTACATGACCGGAAAACCAGACGACGCACCAGCAAATGATAACATAATAACTGGTAGACCTATACGCTATGCACATTTTACACATTATTAGCGGGGATAACTAGCAAAATGTTTACGAATTACGTGTCCGACTCGCGAGCGTGTCCTACTGGCGGGTACTTGACTATAATTTATGCATTCCTAGAACGGGTTGCAGTTAGCAACAGTGTTGTTCCGACGAATCCATGTAGGTACTTGGTGATTGGTTGAGTCATGGTTACGATCAATTAATCGATTACAATCGTGTGTGATCACCGATGGTTTCGATTATATAATATATATGAAATATTGAGTGAATACATGTAGGCCCTACGATTACCAGAGAATGGACAACGCCCGTTTCGGTTTCGTGAAAAAGTTTGGCATCATTGAAAACTGCTCCACTTATGGCGTGCTCGGAAACATCGCGTTATGTGAAAATGCAATGTATAAACAGAGCGAAGCTGTTTGAAAAGTTTCCTGCATTGATTATTAGGAACAGGTGCGTACATTGTCATGAATTATGTCGTATGTTTACGTCTACTGCCACAAATGGGTCGAACTAGTACTGCCACCTAGCGATCACAATGATCTTACAATGACTGCCCACAAATTGAATATATAATCGATCAACCATCGGTTTTGGTCAAAATACCACCTACCTTTGCCACAGCTACACATTATGGATCTTTTTGACTGAACGAAATTTCGAATAAAAGATTATTCAAACAGTTAATAATTTCGGGTACAAGGTATTGTTGTTGTCAGTGTGTTTTATTTATAACTTCTAAAACATATAATTTAATTATGACCGACAAACATATATACATGTAGTATAACTACATGTGCACCCTCCCATGCATGCGAATTAAACATAGTTGTGGGTGTTTGTAACGTATACTTAATTGTTTTTTAAACATTCGACGCAATACATTTTTCAGTGTGTGACGTTTACTGTGTTTGAAAGATCTCCTTCGTTTTTTTTCTCCAAATTTTCAGTCTTGCTGACTCGAGTCGCAATGACTAGATTCGAGTACGACTTGAGTCGCACTTTTCAGTGACTAGCGACTCGACTCGGGCTCGACTCGAGCCAATGACTCGTGCCTTAGTAGGCTGCTGCGGTCAGCAATACTCAAGGTATCTACATATATTATGTGCGAGTCGTATGACAATGTACGCACCTGTTCCTTGTGTTTTATTTATAACTTCTAAAACATATAATTTAATTATGACCGACAAACATATATACATGTAGTATAACTACATGTGCACCCTCCCATGCATGCGAATTAAACATAGTTGTGGGTGTTTGTAACGTATACTTAATTGTTTTTTAAACATTCGACGCAATACATTTTTCAGTGTGTGACGTTTACTGTGTTTGAAAGATCTCCTTCGTTTTTTTTCTCCAAATTTTCAGTCTTGCTGACTCGAGTCGCAATGACTAGATTCGAGTACGACTTGAGTCGCACTTTTCAGTGACTAGCGACTCGACTCGGGCTCGACTCGAGCCAATGACTCGTGCCTTAGTAGGCTGCTGCGGTCAGCAATACTCAAGGTATCTACATATATTATGTGCGAGTCGTATGACAGTGACTGCCTACTGTTTCGACAGACACACGAGGAACAGCCGCCGGACTTGTAGGCCTACCGCTTGGCCGTTAAAATGTTTACGGTGCTTGCTACGAGCGCTCCAGTGGAGCGGGTGTTCAGCCATGGCGGCATTATCATGCGCTCTCACTGAGCCCGTATGTCCGATACGATGCTATCCAATTTTGTTGAAGTGCAATCAGCTACAGCAGCTAGGTTGGCATAAGATCGACACTGACTCACAGTTAATGTGTTGCCTATAATTAGTCTTATTAGGACAGTAGGTTTGGCTAACATAGTCTGTTTTCATTAAATGAGCAAACCGCAACATACTAAATTTGATTTTGAAATGCCTGCGTCAGGTAAGGGCGCTACCCGCATATAGCACTAAGTGATATTATATGACAGAGCTAGCCTATTATACCAAATTAATAGTATCAGCAGTAGTAAAAGGTCACCACTGACTAACTGTTGCCTTCAGTGGCCAAAGTCTCCTTGTCACAAGTATCTCGCAAACTTTGGTGGCACGTTACTACTCTTATCGCAGAGCCCAACTGCTCCCTGTGCGACTTCACGAAGGGCCAACACTGGCTGCCCGACCCTTACAACTGCAACAAGTTCTACATCTGTGAGCGGGTAGGCGACGGCTACCGGACATACCACATGGCGTGTGCGCCCAACATGTACTGGAGCCAGGAGTACCTGACGTGTGTGCGCACCGCCCCGACCGGCTGTGTCATTGTGCCCGTCGTTCGCACCACTAACAGCCCCGGCACGGGACATTGGACGTTCTCCACCAAAGGTACGACCAATGCACACTCACAACAAATGTAGAACCAACGCACACTCACACCAAAGATAGGACCAACTCACACTCACACCAAAGATAGGACCAACGCACACTCACACCAAAGGTGGAGTTAACCCTCTCACTCGCGGCTATATTAGTCGTTTTTTTAGCAACACCTTTAACATGTTCACACTTACTGTTTCGTGTAGAGATGTTGTTGTATTAAGTAATGTGACTGGATATTGGGTTAATGTTTTCCTCTATGCGACAATGTTTAAGTTTAGGGCCACCTTCTCTAAGCCGTAGTCTTGTACACATCGAGCTTATTAACGATACAAAGACTTCTCATAACGAAGGACACACCTGTCACATGCCTATTAAGCCGTAGTTATTCACTTCAAATGCCCCAAAGGTACTGTGTGGTACAACACTGACTACTGACAATTTAGATGGCTTTACACATGTTGCAAGTCTAAACAATGGATTTGTCTTCAGCGTCCTGTCCCTATGAAGCCATTCCGGGCAACGTACGTTTCTACCGACTGAAGCAGGATCTTCGTCAGGTGCAGCACTGCCTTAAAGGCATGATCTTCGTCGACAAGTCAGGCGTGTGCACTTGCGTCCCAATCGCTACGGGTACGTGCGACTAACCGTGGTAGTCCTAACTCATTACTCGGCTGGTGATATCAAAGGACGCGAGTTTCGATGGAATACCACATCCAGATTCCAAGTGTTACTCCGTCGCCAGTATAACTCCACTAACATCATTGCCTAAACACAACAATTCACATTCCACCAACATCATTGCCTAAACACAACCATTCACACTCCACCAACATCATTGCCTAAACACAACAACTAACAGTCAACCAACATCACTGCCTACACACATCAACTAAGTCAACTAACATCACTGCCTACACACATCAACTAACAGTCAACCAACATCACTGCCTACACACAACAATTCACA
Organism: Paraescarpia echinospica; assembly: GCA_020002185.1. Taxonomy (NCBI): domain Eukaryota; kingdom Metazoa; phylum Annelida; class Polychaeta; order Sabellida; family Siboglinidae; genus Paraescarpia; species Paraescarpia echinospica. The sequence goes on from CM034542.1 coordinate 51,208,815, forward strand.
GTCCACCAACATCACTGCCTACACACAACAACTAACACTCTACCAACATCATTGCCTACACACATCAACTAACAGTCAACTAACATCACTGCCTACACACATCAACTGACAGTCAACTAACATCACTGCCTACACACATCAACTAACAGTCAACCAACATCATTGCCTACACACATCAACTAACAGTCAACTAAGATCACTGCCTACACACATCAACTAACAGTCAACCAACATCACAGCCTACACACATCAACTAACAGTCAACTAACATTACTGCCTACACACATCAACTAACAGTCAACCAACATCATTGCCTACACACATCAACTAACAGTCAACTAACATCACTGCCTACACACATCAACTAACAGTCAACCAACATCACTGCCTACACACAACAATTCACAGTCCACCAACATCACAGCCTACACACATCAACTAACACTCTACCAACATCACTGCCTATGCACAACAACTAACACTCTACCAACATCATTGCCTACACACATCAACTAACAGTCAACCAACATCACTGCCTACACACATCAACTAACATCAACTAACAGTCAACCAACATCACTGCCTACACACATCAACTAACAGTCAACCAACATCACTGCCTACACACATCAACTAACAGTCAACCAACATCATTGCCTACACACAACAACTAACACTCTACCAACATCACTGCCTATGCACAACAACTAACACTACACACTCTACAACTAACAGTCAACCAACATCACTGCCTACACACATCAACTAACAGTCAACCAACATCACTGCCTACACACATCTAACTATCACAGTACACAACAACTAACAGTCAACCAACATCACTGCCTACACACATCAACTAACAGTCAACCAACATCACTGCCTACACACATCAACTAACAGTCAACCAACATCACTGCCTACACACATCAACTAACAGTCAACCAACATCACTGCCTACACACATCAACTAACAGTCAACCAACATCACTGCCTACACACAACAATTCACACTCCACCAACATCATTGCCTACACACAACAACTAACACTCTACCAACATCACTGCCTACCAGGGTTCGCACGGATCCCCGAAAACCCTTAAAAACTCTTGAATTTAGAAATTACGTTCAAGGGTACCCAAAAACCCTTGATTATCACCCGTTTTCAGAATAAACCCTTGAAAACCCTTTAAAATGCATGTTTTTGCTTTAAATGTGCAATTAAGCTATTATATCTCAGCCGTGTCATTGTAATAGAAATTATTTAATAAGTGCGAAAGTAAATGTGCGATTCATATTCAACGTCGGAACATCATAACTAAAAGGCGATTGACACAACACGTGGAGTGAATCCAAGAATTGTATTAATAATTATCCGCTAGATAGCGCCATAAGTACCGATCATACGAGTAACGCTACATACGGGTATTAGTTGCCATTTTGGAAAGCGACAAAAGCGTGTTCGTTGAAAATATCGGTCGATTTGAATTTGCATTACGATGGCTCCCGAGAAAGGAAACTGTAAATTTAAAGATGAATGGTTGGCAATCGCGGAATACAAAGAATGGGTGTGTCGAGACCCGACGGTAAACGTTCGTTCTGCGCGATGTCGATTTGGCGCAAAATCCATCAACATCGGGAACGGAGGTCGATATAGCCTTTTATAGGCTGGACAGTCATGTTAAAAGTGCGACGCACAAGAACAACGTGTCCGCGAAACACTATTAGCACTGCGCCGCATGCTGGCTACACCAGGAACATGTTTAGTTCGCCAGTTGAGTGAGAAGAAGTGAAAAGCCTGAAAAGACTAACGTGACACTGACAGCAACAGTATATAATGAACGTTATTGTTTCCTGATTCATTTACTGTATGTAATAAACAGGCAGTTAAAACTTAAGCATCTTCGTCAAGATTGATTTGTTATTTAAATGTTTGGCTAATGATCCCCCTCATTGTTCTAAGTAGCATTACCACATGAAAAATATAAACTGTGTTACCTAAACATGTTTTGTTATGCATGTAAGGAGCTTCTTCTTCTGAAGTAAATGGTTTTGATTTCATGAAAATCAGACAACTACTTACAAAGTTATTAAGTTGGAAAGGTTACTATCCCAGGAGTTTTCGTTGGAACGGTGAACATGAAAAATAACACAGAAAGAATAGGGTCACAGTATTTCCAGGGTGTACCCCTATTTTACCAGTTTTGTCATTGTTTTCACAACAGATAAGTAATTAATTGAGGTAATTACTTCAAATTTTGCATACATAGGTATTTTCACACGAGGAATTCATTTTTTGCATTTTCGTTGACCTAAGTTGCATATTTCATGACCTAATTAGCATAATATGGCCGACATATTGAATCATAGACTGTAACAAGATGCAATTCATGTCATGTCATTAATTGTTTAGAGTATATTTACAGGGTATTAGAAAGTGTAACATATCTTGTTTCATTATAGTTCATTTCAATCCCAAATTTTTTGCAAAATTGGTGCATCATTAGCATAATTATTACAAAATGGCGGCCATATTGAATGAGGATTCCCATTGTTTTTGTGAAGAAATTGTTATTCTGAACATGTAATTAACTTAGTAATGGCCTTTACAATAGTACAGCATAAACTGTTTCATTGCTATCTATTAGTTACCACAATTTGAATAATTTGTTGAGTAATTTGCATAAAATAAAATGGCGGACATATTAAATGTAGAATCCCAATTTTGGAATATAAGGCTAAGGGTCCTGTGATTGATTGTTTATTTGCTTCATTCATTCCTGAAATGTGTGCTTGCTTGATTTATTGTAACCGATCTTTTCAATGGCCGGTTGATTACTTATAAACCCCAGGTATGGAATGATTGACTGGTCCGGTAAAAAAATGGGGCTAAAAAACTAAATAAATAACTTAAATATACACCCTTGAAAATGGCATGTTTTTATGTCAAGAAAACCCTTGAATTTAATTGTTAGTTGTCTGTATGAACCCTGCTGCCTACGCACAACAACTAACACTCTACCAACATCACTGCCTACGCACAACAACTAACACTCTACCAACACCATTGCCTACACACATCAACTAACAGTCGACCAATATCACTGCCTACACACATCAACTAACAGTCAACCAACATCACTGCCTACACACATAAACTAACAGTCAACCAACATCACTGCCTACACACAACAATAACACTCCACCAACATCATTGCCTACACACAACAACTAACAGTCCATCGACATAATTGCCTACGCACAACAACTAACAGTCAACCAACATAATTGCCTACACACAACAAGTAACACTCCACCAACACCACTGCCTACACACATCAACTAACACTCCATCAACAACATTGCCTACACACAACAACTTACACTCCACCAACATCATTGCCTACACACAACAACTAACACTCCACCAGCATCACTGCCTACACTCAACAACTAACACTCCATCAACAACATTGCCTACACACAACAACTAACACTCCACCAACACCACTGCCTACACACAACTAACACTCCACCAACATCACTGCCTACACACAACTAACACTCCACCAACATCACTGCCTACACACAACAACTAACACTCCACCAACATCACTGCCTACACACAACAACTAACACTCCACCAACATCACTGCCTACACTCAACAACTAACACTCCATCAACAACATTGCCTACACACAACAACTAACACTCCACCAACATCACTGCCTACACACAACAACTAACACTCCACCAACATCACGGCCTACACACAACAACTAACACTCCACCAACATCACTGCCTACACTCAACAACTAACACTCCATCAACAACATTGCCTACACACAACAACTAACACTCCACCAACATCACTGCCTACACACAACAACTAACACTCCACCAACATCACTGCCTATACACATCAACTAACACTTAACCAATATCACTGCCTATACATATCAACTAACACTCCACCAACATCACTGCCTACATACAACAAGTAACACTCCACCAACATCACTGCCTACACACAACGACTTACACTCCACCATGAACACCGTCACACCGCCGTCGTTTGTGTTGTTATTGCAGTAGCGCCAGAATGCACAGACGACATGCTGCTTCACTTTCCTTTCGACGACCACTTCAATGACGTCACCTGCAACCATGCAATAACCACCAAATACGGTCCGGGCCAGGTGTTGCTCGTCTGGGACAGTGAGCGCAACTCAACCGTGGCTTCGTTCGACGGGCGTGCACGTCTAGAGGTAAGACTACGCACATCCATGCCCGTAGTGATGTAAATAAATATGTGTGTGTGTTTGTGCGCATGTGTTTTCGCGCGCGTTTGTGCGCACATGTGCGTGCGGGCGTGTGTGTGCGTGTATATGTGTTCGTGCGTGCGTGCGTGCCTGTGTTTGTATTTGTGTCTGTGTGTGTGTGTGTGTGCGCGCGCGTGCGTGCGTACATGTGCGCAAGTGTGAGGACGCAAGTGTGTGTGCGTGTGTATTTGTATAACATTGGTATTTGACCGTTGACATCCGAAGCGTTCTGTCGCCAGACCCGCTTCCTCTACAACTGGTTTGCCGGTCGCAACATTCACCACTTTTCGATCACACTCTGGTTCAAAGCAATGGGTGATCCGGGTCCAGTATCCGGCCTCGTAGACAACGGGGACTGTGTCACGGAACCTGGATTCAACGTGCATCTGGAGCAGGGGACTGTGGAAGGGTCCGTCAACACGAGGACTTCCGGCATTACAGCAGTCGACAATGTCCCAGTGAGTATGGCACGGCTGGCTAATTGGCTTACAAACTGTGATAAAGGTTTTGTAAAAATGCGTGATTCGTGTTGTGGTTTTATCAGTATCAATCACCACGCATTGTCATCTAACTATTACGAAAATAACTTAATGCTCATTTTCGTTAAACTATTTGATTCTTGCGAATACAAATGTTTACTTTAGTCGCTGTTATGATAACTATATAGTATCGACAGATTGGCCAAATTCGCGAAAAGGTTGTCACCCGCCCACGTTCTTTAATGTACGTGTTTATTTCTAACGACAGTACTCCTGCGCAAGCTAACAAACAAAGATCATAACATTAATCGATGCACAGAATATTCTGATTATTGTGAAATTGCCGTGCGAATATTTACGAATGATATCGCGAATATGTATGTCAATAAAGTAACTCACAAAACCCTGTCAATGTACGAACAAATTCTAGAACAATCCACAATTCAACAATACAACAGTAACAGCCCCACTAATTTTAAATTATTTAAACATACACTTTATGATTGTAATTAGGAGAAGTTTCATTACAATAGAATGCATAAACGCCTCTTTAAAATCAATATCCACGGTATACTCAATTTACTGCAACTCGCTGTGGTACTACTGAAAATATTCATTTGAAAATATATTGAGGCGTGTAGGAGTGACTGGAAGTTTAGCCGCAAGACAGTGAGAGATGGGAAGTTGGTCCCAAAGTGAAGGGGAACGGGAGGATGGCCCCTAAACAGGTGTGGGTTTGAACCACCACAACGGTTGCACATCCACGCTGTGTATATATGTGACAACATGGTGTTTCCATTCTGTAGGTCACCCAGTCCAAATGGCACCATGTCGCCCTTGTTTACAACGGGTCGAAACTGAGGATTTACCAGGATGGCGTCCTCAAGAAACAAACCGCCTTGACAGGTATATCACCACCCCACAGCCAATTTAGCCAAATCGATGGTCGATATGATGCGTACCCGAACATGGTTCTGCTATAATTCTTACCTGAAAGGAATCATATTCATACACTTAGAAAAATATATTTTATTTGGAGCCGAAACGATTTTATCAAATAAGCCTACTTATTAAGCCGCCAGCAGAGAATATATATATATGTATATATATATATATATACATATATATATATATATATATATGAAGACCTCAATGGAAAAACGATCAGAATAACATTTCATAAATAAATGAGATGCCAGTGCTGTGTGATAGGTCAGTATGCTAAGTTTATCCTAGAGGGGTTTCCTAAGTCCCATCGTTGTGTTGTTCAGCATAAATTCTATAATTGCTATGCCTCATGGTACCAGTGCGTTGAGATGAGAGTGTCATGCGGTAAGCTGCGTTTATTCGCCAGGTTCTATCGTGGACACGGACTGCGCTCTCTACATCGGCTTCCAGGGCACCGACAACGTGCAGGGTTATTTCAAAGGTTACATCGACGACGTGAGTAATCGATCAGTAGCTAATTTGTCTTTTGTTCACATATATTCCAAAAGCACGAAACTACTAAATTGAGGACAATATCGGACAATGGTATATAATATTATGATATATACGCTTCGATTTAGCTCGTGTGGACATGTTTATGACATGTCTAAACGCAACTACTGTTGATGTCAATGTCCATCTTACATCTAGTCGACTTTCTCACTCACTCACTCACTCACTCACTCACTCACTCACTCACTCACTCACTCACTCACTCACTCACTCACTCACTCACTCACTCACTCACCCACCCACACACACACACACACACATACACACACCCACTCACGATGTTTGCATTCCAACGTGCCGACATCACTCAATCTTAAATCCACGCCTGCGTACTGTTTCCAATTTTCTATTTGCGCATGCACACACACGATATGTCATTATGCGTTTCAGTTGCGGGTGTACACAAGGACTCTTTCGCTGTCTGAAGTGAAAGCGATGGCTAAGAGATAGACTGGAAGCTGCAGCGAGCTGTGAACTATTGGAAGACGTCCAAACACAGCATGTTCATCAACGTACAAGTCCACCAGTCCACATTTCGAAACACAATAAATAACATACAAATGACAACAACAAGTATAACTGTGCGACACCTTTCTGTTGGTATCAGGGTAATATATGGTTGTGGATTTTTTCTCTCTGATATGCAATAGTTTGATATCCTCAGATCATATGCATAGTATGTGCGTAATAAAATAGCTCGAATTGAGTTCATGTTCTGTTAACTCGTCTATAGCTGTAGAGATATGTATTGTAAGGTGAATACGCTGCGTTATTTATAATAGCACTAGTTTATAAATTGAATGTAGAACTTCAAAGTTCTTAAATTTGCGATATTCAACCATAAGGGATCGCTTGAGAATATCGAACTTTATCATTCGCATGTACATACCACGCATTACCAAGATTATTAGCCTAGGGGAAGATGGGGACATATAGGTATACAGGGGAGCTTTAAGACAATCTCTGTAGGTTTGTCAATAAAAATCAAGTGTTCCATTTAGCGAGTTTCCAATAAGCGAATCATGGTACAGTTTTGCTACTTTTGTTTTTTGCCGACACTAACTAATGGCTGACAACAGGCAGCGCGGCGTAAAATCGCCACAGTCTGTGTCTCGTTTCCTAAAATAGTATTGAGTGAATCTCATCCCATCTGGGGTGGGCCCAAATGTGTGCAATATCACTCAATGCGAGTTGCTTGCGGGCTGGCAAACAAAATAATAAAATTGGATAAAAACTGGTTAAAAGCGGCGTTGAACCCTGACGCTCCTGGATTAATGTAATAAAACAAATTATGTTTTATTACATAATAGTATAACAATCACGGTGAATAGAACTATTATGAGCTATTTTATTCAGGCAATCAACAATTGCAATTATTCATTTGCAATTATCAACTTGAAAGTAAGGGACTGACAAAGCTGATAATGGAAAATGCGTCACGAGCGTCTTGTCAGGCTGACACCGGTGCCACATAAGAAAATACGTTATTATTAAGTCTGTCAATACACATTCGGCTGGTCCTTATTTCTGAAGATGTTTCCATTGAGGCACCTTTCATTTTGTTACATCGTTAGAAAAGATATCCTAGCAAAATTCCAACGCAATAAAATATAATTTAGAGGTCCCTACCAACTGATGCAGTTAACTCACGTAGCAATGGTAACCTAAATGCGTTTCTGCGAAAACAGTTATATTAAAGAAAACGTTACAAATAATATATCATGTGTAATGTATATAACTGCTATCACAGTGATTATCAACTGGTTTGATACAAGTATTTCTTCCACATGTCACAAGAAACTTAGTGAGTCGCGGTGGATTGGCGATGTGAGCGCCGGACGGTCGATCGAGGGGGCCATGATTCGAGTCAATAGCCTGTCGTTTCAAAACATGCAATTTCTTTCACCAACCATAGCTTGCATCTAACAGAAGATAGATAAAAAGCCTGTGGTCCCTTCTACATGTTTTATATAGGCGAAAGTAAAGTATCCAAAACGTGGTGATATCTATCTAGTAAATCTCATTAACTGTATAGGGTATAGATCTTCCCCAAAATAGATGTATGCGTCATCACTTTAATCTTAAAACGAAGCTAAACTAGCATCTCTCCTCGCGTCTTTAGCAACATATGTTGTGCGTGTAAGCAATGTTGCTCACTGTTGTGTTTCCGGTTACTTTCCGATTCTAGAAAATATTACATTACAATTTCACCATTTCCCAAAAGGACATTGATATTCATAGGACATGAGCCAGAGGGTTTGTTGGTACATTTTTAGGTACGAACGCTCATAGTGATTTTTGGCTAGGCCTACATCCCTAGAGATAGAAAATAGGTGATAGAATTGCAGCACTCCCAACTTTCTGTGAGAAATCACTCTTTTTCACACTATCCCTATATCTGCGACAAGTTTTCTATGGAATTGCTAATGGAGCCCACACACAAACTACTATGGAATATTTACTATACATCTCAGTAGAATGAAAATTGGACAACATGTGGATTAAATGTCATGCTTTCCATACATATCAAAAGTATGTTAATTTCTTGAGAATTGTGGATGTTGTGGTATTTTATCTACCCCACCTCAAAATACAATCCACAGCATTCAGGTTTTCAACAAAAAATCACTTAAAATTCTGGCTAATAACCACATGTATCCTCATTCGAGGTTTTTATTGCACCAGAATGTTGGCTTACATTCCTATATATGGAAAATATGTGATAGCATTGCAGTACATACATTCTGTTGTGTGAAATCACTCTTTAATCCTTTGCTCATTTCTGCGAAAACTATTTTTCCATGGAATTTGCTGAAGGGGTGGTCACGCACAAACAAATATACACAATTGTTATTATACATCTTATGGGTATGATAATTGTACATAATATGGCTGAAGTGTCATTTGTAAAAATGGTTTTAATACCTTGATAAATGTGGATTTTATGGCATTTTATCTACCACGTGTGAACATGCAATCCTCGCCATTCAGGCATTCAACAAAAGAAATCATTTAAATGTCTGGTTAGTAACCTCATGTATCCACATTCAAGGTTCTTGTTGTAACAGAATGGTCAGTGGACTTCAGTTTTTATTATGTAGGCACATTATGTACATTGTATTGCAGTTATATGTATTATCATGACATTGAAATTTGCAGTTGTTATCATTGAGATAAAATTACATTTTCTTATGTTAGCCACCTAAAGTTCTAACTGTAACACTAACCTACATACAATGGACTTGTATACATTCAAATTATACAGGTACACAGTATTGACTTGTAGCTGTAGTAATGCACACTATGCACTGTGAACATTTCACATGCTTAATTCACTGTCCTTAGTTGAGGTTGGAGACAGTGTTTAGTAGTCATAGCCATCATCCAGTTCATCCTCAGCTACACTTTCATCATTGTCAGCACTAGACACCTGATTGTCACATCCTTGGAGTCTGCATATATCAGTACAACTGAATCCATTTGACAAGCAGACACACTTTGGCAGTTCACACTTCCTGGGACAACTGCATTCTAGTAGATCCAACACGGCCTCAGGTGCTGGCTGACCTTCCACCCAGTGTACAACCAGCTGCGTAGTCCCATCTTCTCTTTCCAACTTCCATCCTCTGCCAACTGGGGTCGGAGTCCTTGGGTCCTGCTCCAAACATCTCCATATTGCAGCCTGGTAGTTTGCGCGTTGTGCATGTTTCAACAAACAGTCTCTGCTGGGAAGTGAATGTGCGTGTTATACCAATTGTCAGACATCACTACTCGGAGATAACAATTACACACTATTTAATTGCGCACAATCGCGTTGTCTGTTACGCGACTCGAGGGAGAAAGTTAACACTTAACAGTAAAGCTTATGAATTATGACTATCATTAAGTCTACTAAATATATTCATTGACAGGATCGGTATTCCTGTTAGGTTTGGAACCCGACGTTTCACTGAGTGAAAGAAGTGTAGGTCAAAACAAATCACGGTCGAACATAATATTATGTCGCCAACGGCAACAGGCATTAGTCCATGAGCCAGACAAGTTTTGATTCTCAAATTGATGGATTAATTCCTACTATGATTTTCAGTTACACCAATGTCTGAGGTGTTTGAAAATGAGTGTTGGACATTTCAGAAGAGTAGCTTATTACCTTTTTGGGCGCCATCTTTAAACAAAGCTGCCATTTTCAAGCGGAAGTCAAGCTATTCAAATCTGATGTCCTACAACCAAATCTAGTGATCGAATCTTAAAGTTGTATTAAAAATATTCATAATAAAAAATCCGAGTACTGCAATAGTTATATAATCTTTCTATTGTTATTATTATCAAAATACAAAAAAAGTATAACGGAAAACTTTAAAATATTGTATTTACTAACCAATATCTACATATCCTAGCAGTATAACCAGCCACCACTAACTAGATCATTACACTATATTTACAATTGACACCGTATCGGTGGGGGTCACTTCGCCCACCACTAACTAGATCATTACACTATATTTACAATTGACACCGTATCGGTGAGGGTCACTTCATCCACCACTAACTAGATCATTACACTATATTTACAATTGACACCGTATCGGTGAGGGTCACTTCACCCACCACTAACTAGATCATTACACTATATTTACAATTGACACCGTATCGGTGAGGGTCACTTCGCCCACCACTAACTAGATCATTACACTATATTTACAATTGACACCGTATCGGTGAGGGTCACTTCGCCCACCATTAACTAGATCATTACACTATATTTACAATTGACACCGTATCGGTGAGGGTCACTTCGCCCACCACTAACTAAATCATTACACCATATTTACAATTGACACCGAACCGGTGGATGTCACTTCACGTCATCCTAAGCCTCACTTCCTCTCCTTGTACCACTACACACCTACTTTATTTACCGCACTAAAAACCCTGAGTACACTATTGATTCACAGTAAGAGGAAAAAGCCTAGGCAAAACCTCGTATACTTATATGTAACAGGGAAAAGCGTCAACAAAGCTACCTTGCATGACATTATGCATCCAGTGTGGCACTGGGAGGAGGGCGGGAGACAAATATATAAAACAAACACAATAAACCAATACTTTATATACAAATTAAATTTTCAAATCCGCAATTAAAAATAGAAACTTCTGATAAAACACGTGAACCCTGATGAACAATGCCGACCAATCGAGACCGATTAGAACTGAGCTGTTAATATACCCCTCTGCATCACTATGCTATGTATCACTACGCGCCCATGAATAAACCCACCAGGGAAACTACCGGCCTATCCCGCTAGGTGACACCACTCACCCTGCTACTTCACATAGGAAATTTATATGCGCCGACTGTCACATATAAAGTAGCAATGCAAGTCAAGTGTATTTTAGAATAGGCCAACTTAATGACATTAAATGTATGTGTTATATATTAATGATAGTCATAATTCATAAGCTTTACTGTTAAGTGTTAACTTTCTCCCTCGAGTCGCGTAACAGACAACGCGATTGTGCGCAATTAAATAGTGTGTAATTGTTATCTCCGAGTAGTGATGTCTGACAATTGGTATAACACGCACATATGTTATAACAACAGCACATATACATCAATACATGTTCACAGCCAGCATACCGGCCCCAATGGTACTGCTAACCAATACCTACAAATCCTAGCAGTATATTCAGCCACCACTAACTAGATCATTACATTATATTTACAATTGACACCGTATCGGTGGGGGTCACTTCGCCACGAGGTCACCCAGAATCAAATGTGACCGACCCCCACCCATTAACCTGGGACCTGACAAACAACCACTGATAACACACCCCTAAAACCCTGCCACTGTCAGGGCCCATACTAACAACAAGGATACAGCCATTGTCTCCGCCACTGTCAGAGAGATGACCAAATCCTTACTGCTAATGTATAAACCAAATTAAAACAAAAACATAAACAACCCAAGGTTTCTATCTGCCCATCGTGTTATCCTAATATATCTTCTGAATGCATCCGAAGCCCATCAACCTGCCGCCCTAATTTGCGCGTCCGACTTCCCCCGTAATGCCGCCGATGTTGCAGTCCTAATTCTAAAGATATGACCCTTAAAATCCTTACAACTGAGTCCGCAAAACTCGAGCAGCCGCTTGAGTGATACATCAAACTCCCATGGACGTGCCATCTATATATGCAAATAGCGGTGCCTGGATTGTTCCCCTAGCCTGCTGTAACTCCCTAAGCAACCTAGCTGGGTGAATGGATGTGCCTAATACACATTAATCTGCAACGATTGTGGGCCACGTCTACCATTATTCTTAAAATGCCTCAAAAACACTGTTATCAAGTCACCATTTACTGTCAAATCCTGAAACTGCAGACAGCCCTGCACCATCCTGCTTCATCGAGGCACCATTTCCCCTACCCTCAAGTATGCTTTGAAAGCCAGGACCATCATGGCCCTTAGCATGACACATTTATAGTGAGAAGTGAACACTAATGGCACTGCACTAACCAACTGGGCAAGTATTGGCAGCGTCACGGGCAACCGTACATCCGATACCGTTCGTAAATTTTGGGCCCCTGTCAAAAGTTTTGAAATGATGAAATTTGTTGCTGGATCCTGAAAGCCATTTATCTTATGAAAATACGAAATTGCAGACACTGTGGAAATAGTAGATGCTGGCGCCAAACCTGTGTTATGCAAGTGAGCGATAAAAAATTATCATCATAGATATAGACACTGGCAAGGCTGGAATAATATTTAACGACTGCTAGAATCCTACCAGTTTTGCCCAAGCCCTCTGATACCGTGTTCGGGATGACGGTGCCAGGGACGTCTGCATGAGTAACTCTACGGTGTCCGTAAGGCTGCTGGGGAGATGTGGAACGGTGTCGCGCTTACATTTATCCGGTGTCTACTATTATTTCCCTTTATTGGTATTCTAATTTGGGCACGTATTGCAACGTTCTTCCTCTGCGTTGATTTCCTAGACAATTTAGACATAGACCTACTAAGTTCAGCCAATGTGTCACTGTCTAATAAAAACCAGATACTCACAGAACAAGATTCTAATTATTCAATTATCGCAGAAGACTTTCCATTGAGCGTTTCAAGAACTTTAATACAGACAGTTAACAAGATTTAACAAGATATAACAAGATTGCCACCCAGAGAAATAACTCTAGGTGGCAGGTGGACAAGGAAGCCCTTTGGCTTATCGAGAGTCCGACCCTTTTTTCTATGTGTATCCCGCCCGTCTGAGGTATGTGTCGATTTTATTTTTAAACATATTCACGCTACTAGCACCCACACAATCAGCAGATAATCTGTTCCATCCATTCGGCTGCCCCGTCTACACCGATGTATTTTGTACTTTAAGTGTAGCGTTGTTTTTAAAACAGTTACCAGGCATAGCTACCCAGGACTACTATTACATTATTTACTGAAGTCAATAGGTAAGACCTTTATTAACAGGAGATAATATTAAGGTGCACCGCCAGCATCTAAATGAGATGGCACATTTCCGTCACGACCACCACACTGTTATATACCACTGTATTACTAGCCATATGAATAATATTTACGTAATTGTGTTTGGTTTAATGTGTCGCCCATTGTCTTACTTATAAGAACGTGTAACAGAAAATGTCTACCACCGATACTAATAAAGATATGAAGTGTTAAAGTCTCTAAGTGTCCAGTCCGCGACAACACGAATAGGGCCTACCACGGAATTGCCCTTGAGTCGCCGTCAGCACTTTGCGAGTTATAGTAATTAGCTGCCAAGCAGTAGGCCCTAAAAGACTAATGTAAGTCGCAATAATGAATCTTGTAATACCTCCTTCCCAATCTGATTTCTGGTTGGCAAACTCCCAGTTTACGTAACCTATACTATAATCCGGTTTTCTGTGTTAGGTAGCCTTTCACTGTCTAAGACTAAGGATACAGGCCGACCCGCGAGTCGGACACGTTAATTTTTACAAACATCAAACGAAATTTGTGCGACATAAACTCATATTATAACTCTGTATCACTTACTGTGTTCAGTTTGAACAAACGAATGGTGAACAAAAATCGATTTTAAGCAAACTACATACAAATAACGACCGCGAAACGAAGTCGCGCGAAAAAAATTCCGTGAGTCGAGTCGGAATGGCAAGCTTTGTTGGCAATAAATGTATTATTTACGTCAATCTTTCCGGGTGATTAAAGTGAATAGTTGTTCTCAGTTTAGTTGTTCATATAATTAACATTTAATTACATTTTGTATACGTATTTCATTATATATTTAATATCTACAATGCCCAACACCCTGGCTCCATGTTGCATTTGTTGCGTCAACACAGGCGGTCCATAGCTCTTTCATTTTAGTGTATGTTTTTGTTACATGACCGGAAAACCAGACGACGCACCAGCAAATGATAACATAATAACTGGTAGACCTATACGCTATGCACATTTTACACATTATTAGCGGGGATAACTAGCAAAATGTTTACGAATTACGTGTCCGACTCGCGAGCGTGTCCTACTGGCGGGTACTTGACTATAATTTATGCATTCCTAGAACGGGTTGCAGTTAGCAACAGTGTTGTTCCGACGAATCCATGTAGGTACTTGGTGATTGGTTGAGTCATGGTTACGATCAATTAATCGATTACAATCGTGTGTGATCACCGATGGTTTCGATTATATAATATATATGAAATATTGAGTGAATACATGTAGGCCCTACGATTACCAGAGAATGGACAACGCCCGTTTCGGTTTCGTGAAAAAGTTTGGCATCATTGAAAACTGCTCCACTTATGGCGTGCTCGGAAACATCGCGTTATGTGAAAATGCAATGTATAAACAGAGCGAAGCTGTTTGAAAAGTTTCCTGCATTGATTATTAGGAACAGGTGCGTACATTGTCATGAATTATGTCGTATGTTTACGTCTACTGCCACAAATGGGTCGAACTAGTACTGCCACCTAGCGATCACAATGATCTTACAATGACTGCCCACAAATTGAATATATAATCGATCAACCATCGGTTTTGGTCAAAATACCACCTACCTTTGCCACAGCTACACATTATGGATCTTTTTGACTGAACGAAATTTCGAATAAAAGATTATTCAAACAGTTAATAATTTCGGGTACAAGGTATTGTTGTTGTCAGTGTGTTTTATTTATAACTTCTAAAACATATAATTTAATTATGACCGACAAACATATATACATGTAGTATAACTACATGTGCACCCTCCCATGCATGCGAATTAAACATAGTTGTGGGTGTTTGTAACGTATACTTAATTGTTTTTTAAACATTCGACGCAATACATTTTTCAGTGTGTGACGTTTACTGTGTTTGAAAGATCTCCTTCGTTTTTTTTCTCCAAATTTTCAGTCTTGCTGACTCGAGTCGCAATGACTAGATTCGAGTACGACTTGAGTCGCACTTTTCAGTGACTAGCGACTCGACTCGGGCTCGACTCGAGCCAATGACTCGTGCCTTAGTAGGCTGCTGCGGTCAGCAATACTCAAGGTATCTACATATATTATGTGCGAGTCGTATGACAGTGACTGCCTACTGTTTCGACAGACACACGAGGAACAGCCGCCGGACTTGTAGGCCTACCGCTTGGCCGTTAAAGTGTTTACGGTGCTTGCTACGAGCGCTCCAGTGGAGCGGGTGTTCAGCCATGGCGGCATTATCATGCGCTCTCACTGAGCCCGTATGTCCGATACGATGCTATCCAATTTTGTTGAAGTGCAATCAGCTACAGCAGCTAGGTTGGCATAAGATCGACACTGACTCATAGTTAATGTGTTGCCTATAATTAGTCTTATTAGGACAGTAGGTTTGGCTAACATAGTCTGTTTTCATTAAATGAGCAAACCGCAACATACTAAATTTGATTTTGAAATGCCTGCGTCAGGTAAGGGCGCTACCCGCATATAGCACTAAGTGATATTATATGACAGAGCTAGCCTATTATACCAAATTAATAGTATCAGCAGTAGTAAAAGGTCACCACTGACTAACTGTTGCCTTCAGTGGCCAAAGTCTCCTTGTCACAAGTATCTCGCAAACTTTGGTGGCACGTTACTACTCTTATCGCAGAGCCCAACTGCTCCCTGTGCGACTTCACGAAGGGCCAACACTGGCTGCCCGACCCTTACAACTGCAACAAGTTCTACATCTGTGAGCGGGTAGGCGACGGCTACCGGACATACCACATGGCGTGTGCGCCCAACATGTACTGGAGCCAGGAGTACCTGACGTGTGTGCGCACCGCCCCGACCGGCTGTGTCATTGTGCCCGTCGTTCGCACCACTAACAGCCCCGGCACGGGACATTGGACGTTCTCCACCAAAGGTACGACCAATGCACACTCACAACAAATGTAGAACCAACGCACACTCACACCAAAGATAGGACCAACTCACACTCACACCAAAGATAGGACCAACGCACACTCACACCAAAGGTGGAGTTAACCCTCTCACTCGCGGCTATATTAGTCGTTTTTTGTAGCAACACCTTTAACATGTTCACACTTACTGTTTCATGTGGAGATGTTGTTGTATTAAGTAATGTGACTGGATATTGGGTTAATGTTTTTCTCTATGCGACAATGTTTAAGTTTAGGGCCACCTACTCTAAGCCGTAGTCTTGTACACATCGAGCTCATTAACGATACAAAGACTTCTCATAACGAAGGACACACCTGTCACATGCCTATTAAGCCGTAGTTATTCACTTCAAATGCCCCAAAGGTACTGTGTGGTACAACACTGACTACTGACAATTTAGGTGGCTTTACACATGTTGCAAGTCTAAACAATGGATTTGTCTTCAGCGTCCTGTCCCTATGAAGCCATTCCGGGCAACGTACGTTTCTACCGACTGAAGCAGGATCTTCGTCAGGTGCAGCACTGCCTTAAAGGCATGATCTTCGTCGACAAGTCAGGCGTGTGCACTTGCGTCCCAATCGCTACGGGTACGTGCGACTAACCGTGGTAGTCCTAACTCATTACTCGGCTGGTGATATCAAAGGACGCGAGTTTCGATGGAATACCACATCCAGATTCCAAGTGTTACTCCGTCGCCAGTATAACTCCACCAACATCATTGCCTAAACACAACAATTCACACTCCACCAACATCATTGCCTAAACACAACAATTCACATTCCACCAACATCATTGCCTAAACACAACCATTCACACTCCACCAACATCACTGACTAAACACAACAATTCACACTCCACCAACATCATTGCCTAAACACAACAATTCACACTCCACCAACATCATTGCCTAAACACAACAATTCACATTCCACCAACATCATTGCCTAAACACAACAATTCACACTCCACCAACATCATTGCCTAAACACAACAATTCACACTCCACCAACATCATTGCCTAAACACAACAATTCACACTCCACCAACATCATTGCCTAAACACAACAACTAACAGTCAACCAACATCACTGCCTACACACATCAACTAACAGTCAACTAACATCATTGCCTACACACATCAACTAACAGTCAACCAACATCACTGCCTACACACATCAACTAAGTCAACTAACATCACTGCCTACACACATCAACTAACAGTCAACCAACATCACTGCCTACACACATCAACTAACAGTCAACCAACATCACTGCCTACACACAACAACTAACACTCTACCAACATCACTGCCTATGCACAACAACTAACACTCTACCAACATCACTGCCTATGCACAACAACTAACAGTCAACCAACATCACTGCCTACACACATCAACTAACAGTCAACCAACATCACTGCCTACACACATCAACTAACAGTCAACCAACATCACAGCCTACACACATCAACTAACAGTCAACCAACATCACTGCCTACACACATCAACTAACAGTCAACCAACATCACAGCCTACACACATCAACTAACAGTCAACCAACATCACTGCCTACACACATCAACTAACAGTCAACCAACATCACTGCCTACACACATCAACTAACAGTCAACCAACATCATTGCCTACACACATCAACTAACAGTCAACCAACATCACTGCCTACACACAACAACTAACACTCTACCAACATCACTGCCTATGCACAACAACTAACACTCTACCAACATCACTGCCTATGCACAACAACTAACAGTCAACCAACATCACTGCCTACACACATCAACTAACAGTCAACCAACATCACTGCCTACACACATCAACTAACAGTCAACCAACATCACAGCCTACACACATCAACTAACAGTCAACCAACATCACTGCCTACACACATCAACTAACAGTCAACCAACATCACTGCCTACACACAACAATTCACACTCCACCAACATCATTGCCTACACACAACAACTAACACTCTACCAACATCATTGCCTACGCACAACTACTAACACTCTACCAACATCATTGCCTACACACATCAACTAACAGTCAACCAACATCACTGCCTACACACATCAACTAACAGTCAACCAACATCACTGCCTACACACATCAACTAACAGTCAACCAACATCATTGCCTACACACAACAACTAACACTCTACCAACATCACTGCCTACGCACAACTACTAACACTCTACCAACATCATTGCCTACACACATCAACTAACAGTCAACCAACATCACTGCCTACACACATCAACTAACAGTCAACCAACATCATTGCCTACACACATCAACTAACAGTCAACCAACATCATTGCCTACACACAACAACTAACACTCTACCAACATCATTGCCTACGCACAACTACTAACACTCTACCAACATCATTGCCTACACACATCAACTAACACTCTACCAACATCATTGCCTACGCACAACTACTAACACTCTACCAACATCATTGCCTACACACATCAACTAACAGTCAACCAACATCACTGCCTACACACATCAACTAACAGTCAACCAACATCACTGCCTACACACATCAACTAACAGTCAACCAACATCATTGCCTACACACAACAACTAACACTCTACCAACATCACTGCCTACGCACAACTACTAACACTCTACCAACATCATTGCCTACACACATCAACTAACAGTCAATCAACATCACTGCCTACACACATCAACTAACAGTCAACCAACATCATTGCCTACACACAACAATTCACACTCCACCAACATCATTGCCTACACACATCAACTAACAGTCAACCAACATCACTGCCTACACACATCAACTAACAGTCAACCAACATCACTGCCTACACACATCAACTAACAGTCAACCAACATCATTGCCTACACACAACAATTCACACTCCACCAACATCATTGCCTACACACAACAACTAACACTCTACCAACATCACTGCCTACCAGGGTTCGCACGGATCCCCGAAAACCCTTAAAAACTCTTGAATTTAGAAATTACGTTCAATCAAGGGTACCCAAAAACCCTTGATTATCACCCGTTTTCAGAATAAACCCTTGAAAACCCTTTAAAATGCGTTTTTGCTTTAAATGTGCAATTAAGCTATTATATCTCAGCCGTGTCATTGTAATAGAAATTATTTAATAAGTGCGAAAGTAAATGTGCGATTCATATTCAACGTCGGAACATCATAACTAAAAGGCGATTGACACAACACGTGGAGTGAGTCCAAGAATTGTATTAATAATTATCCGCTAGATAGCGCCATAAGTACCGATCATACGGGTAACGCTCCATACGGGTATTAAGTTGCCATTTTAGAAAGCGACAAAAGCGTGTTCGTTGAAAATATCGGTCGATTTGAATTTGCATTACGATGGCTCCCGAGAAAGGAAACTGTAAATTTAAAGATGAATGGTTGGCAATCGCGGAATACAAAGAATGGGTGTGTCGAGACCCGACGGTAAACGTTCGTTCTGCGCGATGTCGATTTGGCGCAAAATCCATCAACATCGGGAACGGAGGTCGATATAGGCTGGACAGTCATGTTAAAAGTGCGACGCACAAGAACAACGTGTCCGCGAAACACTATTAGCACTGCGCCGCATGCTGGCTACACCAGGAACATGTTTAGTTCGCCAGTTGAGTGAGAAGAAGTGAAAAGCCTGAAAAGACTAACGTGACACTGACAGCAACAGTATATAATGAACGTTATTGTTTCCTGATTCATTTACTGTATGTAATAAACAGGTAGTTAAACTTAAGCATCTTCGTCAAGATTGAGTTGTTATTTAAATGTTTGGCTAATGATCCCCCTCATTGTTCTAAGTAGCATTACCACATGAAAAATATAAACTGTGTTACCTAAACATGTTTTGTTATGCATGTAAGGAGCTTCTTCTTCTGAAGTAAATGGTTTTGATTTCATGAAAATCAGACAACTACTTACAAAGTTATTAAGTTGGAAAGGTTACTATCCCAGGAGTTTTCGTTGGAACGGTGAACATGAAAAATAACACAGAAAGAATAGGGTCACAGTATTTCCAGGGTGTACCCCTATTTTATCAGTTTTGTCATTGTTTTCACAACAGATAAGTAATTAATTGAGGTAATTACTTCAAATTTTGCATATATAGGTATTTTCACACGAGGAATTCATTTTTTGCATTTTCGTTGACCTAAGTTGCATATTTCATGACCTAATTAGCATAATATGGCCGACATATTGAATCATAGACTGTAACAAGATGCAATTCATGTCATGTCATTAATTGTTTAGAGTATATTTACAGGGCATTAGAAAGTGTAACATATCTTGTTTCATTATAGTTCATTTCAATCCCAAATTTTTAGCAAAATTGGTGCATCATTAGCATAATTATTACAAAATGGCGGCCATATTGAATGAGGATTCCCATTGTTTTTGTGAAGAAATTGTTATTCTGAACATATAATTAACTTAGTAATGGCGTTTACAATAGTACAGCATAAACTGTTTCATTGCTATCTATTAGTTACCACAATTTGAATAATTTGTTGAGTAATTTGCATAAAATAAAATGGCGGACATATTAAATGTAAAATCCCAATTTTGGAATATAAGGCTAAGGGTCCTGTGATTGATTGTTTATTTGCTTCATTCATTCCTTAAATGTGTGCTTGCTTGATTTATTGTAAGCGATCTTTTCAACAGTCGACCAATATCACTGCCTACACACATCAACTAACAGTCAACCAACATCACTGCCTACACACATAAACTAACAGTCAACCAACATCACTGCCTACACACAACAATAACACTCCACCAACATCATTGCCTACACACAACAACTAACAGTCCATCGACATAATTGCCTACGCACAACAACTAACAGTCAACCAACATAATTGCCTACACACAACAAGTAACACTCCACCAACACCACTGCCTACACACATCAACTAACACTCCATCAACAACATTGCCTACACACAACAACTTACACTCCACCAACATCATTGCCTACACACAACAACTAACACTCCACCAGCATCACTGCCTACACTCAACAACTAACACTCCATCAACAACATTGCCTACACACAACAACTAACACTCCACCAACACCACTGCCTACACACAACTAACACTCCACCAACATCACTGCCTACACACAACTAACACTCCACCAACATCACTGCCTACACACAACAACTAACACTCCACCAACATCACTGCCTACACACAACAACTAACACTCCACCAACATCACTGCCTACACTCAACAACTAACACTCCATCAACAACATTGCCTACACACAACAACTAACACTCCACCAACATCACTGCCTACACACAACAACTAACACTCCACCAACATCATGGCCTACACACAACAACTAACACTCCACCAACATCACTGCCTACACTCAACAACTAACACTCCATCAACAACATTGCCTACACACAACAACTAACACTCCACCAACATCACTGCCTACACACAACAACTAACACTCCACCAACATCACTGCCTATACACATCAACTAACACTCCACCAATATCACTGCCTACACACAGCAACTAACACTCCACCAACATCACTGCCTATACACATCAACTAACACTCCACCAACATCACTGCCTACATACAACAAGTAACACTCCACCAACATCACTGCCTACACACAACGACTTACACTCCACCATGAACACCGTCACACCGCCGTCGTTTGTGTTGTTATTGCAGTAGCGCCAGAATGCACAGACGACATGCTGCTTCACTTTCCTTTCGACGACCACTTCAATGACGTCACCTGCAACCATGCAATAACCACCAAATACGGTCCGGGCCAGGTGTTGCTCGTCTGGGACAGTGAGCGCAACTCAACCGTGGCTTCGTTCGACGGGCGTGCACGTCTAGAGGTAAGACTACGCACATCCATGCCCGTAGTGATGTAAATAAATATGTGTGTGTGTTTGTGCGCATGTGTTTTCGCGCGCGTTTGTGCGCACATGTGCGTGCGGGCGTGTGTGTGCGTGTATATGTGTTCGTGCGTGCGTGCGTGCCTGTGTTTGTATTTGTGTCTGTGTGTGTGTGTGTGTGTGTGCGCGCGTGCGTGCGTACATGTGCGCAAGTGTGAGGACGCAAGTGTGTGTGCGTGTGTATTTGTATAACATTGGTATTTGACCGTTGACATCCGAAGCGTTCTGTCGCCAGACCCGCTTCCTCTACAACTGGTTTGCCGGTCGCAACATTCACCACTTTTCGATCACACTCTGGTTCAAAGCAATGGGTGATCCGGGTCCAGTATCCGGCCTCGTAGACAACGGGGACTGTGTCACGGAACCTGGATCCAACGTGCATCTGGAGCAGGGGACTGTGAAAGGGTCCGTCAACACGAGGACTTCCGGCATTACAGCAGTCGACAATGTCCCAGTGAGTATGGCACGGCTGGCTAATTGGCTTACAAACTGTGATAAAGGTTTTGTAAAAATGCGTGATTCGTGTTGTGGTTTTATCAGTATCAATCACCACGCATTGTCATCTAACTATTATGAAAATAACTTAATGCTAATTTTTGTTAAACTATTTGATTCTTGCGAATACAAATGTTTACTTTAGTCGCTGTTATGATAACTATATAGTATCGACAGATTGGCCAAATTCGCGAAAAGGTTGTCACCCGCCCACGTTCTTTAATGTACGTGTTTATTTCTAACGACAGTACTCCTGCGCAAGCTAACAAACAAAGATCATAACATTAATCGATGCACAGAATATTCTGATTATTGTGAAATTGCCGTGCGAATATTTACGAATGATATCGCGAATATGTATGTCAATAAAGTAACTCACAAAACCCTGTCAATGTACAAACAAATTCTAGAACAATCCACAATTCAACAATACAACAGTAACAGCCCCACTAATTTTAAATTATTTAAACATATACACTTTATGATTGTAATTAGGAGAAGTTTCATTACAATAGAATGCATAAACGCCTCTTTAAAATCAATATCCACGGTATACGCAATTTACTGCAACTCGCTGTGGTACCACTGAAAATATTCATTTGAAAATATATTGAGGCATGTAGGAGTGACTGGAAGTTTAGCCGCAAGACAGTGAGAGATGGGAAGTTGGTCCCAAAGTGAAGGGGAACGGGAGGATGGCCCCTAAACAGGTGTGGGTTTGAACCACCACAACGGTTGCACATCCACGCTGTGTATATATGTGACAACATGGTGTTTCCATTCTGTAGGTCACCCAGTCCAAATGGCACCATGTCGCCCTTGTTTACAACGGGTCGAAACTGAGGATTTACCAGGATGGCGTCCTCAAGAAACAAACCGCCTTGACAGGTATATCACCACCCCACAGCCAATTTAGCCAAATCGATGGTCGATATGATGCGTACCCGAACATGGTTCTGCTATAATTCTTACCTGAAAGGAATCATATTCATACACTTAGAAAAATATATTTTATTTGGAGCCGAAACGATTTTATCAAATAAGCCTACTTATTAAGCCGCCAGCAGAGAATATATATATATGTATATATATATATATATACATATATATATATATATATATATGAAGACCTCAATGGAAAAACGATCAGAATAACATTTCATAAATAAATGAGATGCCAGTGCTGTGTGATAGGTCAGTATGCTAAGTTTATCCTAGAGGGGTTTCCTAAGTCCCATCGTTGTGTTGTTCAGCATAAATTCTGTAATTGCTATGCCTCATGGTACCAGTGCGTTGAGATGAGAGTGTCATGCGGTAAGCTGCGTTTATTCGCCAGGTTCTATCGTGGACACGGACTGCGCTCTCTACATCGGCTTCCAGGGCACCGACAACGTGCAGGGTTATTTCAAAGGTTACATCGACGACGTGAGTAATCGATCAGTAGCTAATTTGTCTTTTGTTCACATATATTCCAAAAGCACGAAACTACTAAATTGAGGACAATATCGGACAATGGTATATAATATTATGATATATACGCTTCGATTTAGCTCGTGTGGACATGTTTATGACATGTCTAAACGCAACTACTGTTGATGTCAATGTCCATCTTACATCTAGTCGACTTTCTCACTCACTCACTCACTCGCTCACTCACTCACTCACTCACTCACTCACTCACTCACTCACTCACTCACTCACCCACCCACACACACACACACACACACACACACCCACTCACGATGTTTGCATTCCAACGTGCCGACATCACTCAATCTTAAA
The DNA here is from genome assembly GCA_020002185.1 of Paraescarpia echinospica. Lineage (NCBI taxonomy): Eukaryota > Metazoa > Annelida > Polychaeta > Sabellida > Siboglinidae > Paraescarpia > Paraescarpia echinospica. The sequence continues at coordinate 51,233,818 of CM034542.1, forward strand.
TCCACGCCTGCGTACTGTTTCCAATTTTCTATTTGCGCATGCACACACACGATATGTCATTATGCGTTTCAGTTGCGGGTGTACACAAGGACTCTTTCGCTGTCTGAAGTGAAAGCGATGGCTAAGAGATAGACTGGAAGCTGCAGCGAGCTGTGAACTATTGGAAGACGTCCAAACACAGCATGTTCATCAACGTACAAGTCCACCAGTCCACATTTCGAAACACAATAAATAACATACAAATGACAACAACAAGTATAACTGTGCGACACCTTTCTGTTGGTATCAGGGTAATATATGGTTGTGGATTTTTTCTCTCTGATATGCAATAGTTTGATATCCTCAGATCATATGCATAGTATGTGCGTAATAAAATAGCTCGAATTGAGTTCATGTTCTGTTAACTCGTCTATAGCTGTAGAGATATGTATTGTAAGGTGAATACGCTGCGTTATTTATAATAGCACTAGTTTATAAATTGAATGTAGAACTTCAAAGTTCTTAAATTTGCGATATTCAACCATAAGGGATCGCTTGAGAATATCGAACTTTATCATTCGCATGTACATACCACGCATTACCAAGATTATTAGCCTAGGGGAAGATGGGGACATATAGGTATACAGGGGAGCTTTAAGACAATCTCTGTAGGTTTGTCAATAAAAATCAAGTGTTCCATTTAGCGAGTTTCCAATAAGCGAATCATGGTACAGTTTTGCTACTTTTGTTTTTTGCCGACACTAACTAATGGCTGACAACAGGCAGCGCGGCGTAAAATCGCCACAGTCTGTGTCTCGTTTCCTAAAATAGTATTGAGTGAATCTCATCCCATCTGGGGTGGGCCCAAATGTGTGCAATATCACTCAATGCGAGTTGCTTGCGGGCTGGCAAACAAAATAATAAAATTGGATAAAAACTGGTTAAAAGCGGCGTTGAACCCTGACGCTCCTGGATTAATGTAATAAAACAAATTATGTTTTATTACATAATAGTATAACAATCACGGTGAATAGAACTATTATGAGCTATTTTATTCAGGCAATCAACAATTGCAATTATTCATTTGCAATTATCAACTTGAAAGTAAGGGACTGACAAAGCTGATAATGGAAAATGCGTCACGAGCGTCTTGTCAGGCTGACACCGGTGCCACATAAGAAAATACGTTATTATTAAGTCTGTCAATACACATTCGGCTGGTCCTTATTTCTGAAGATGTTTCCATTGAGGCACCTTTCATTTTGTTACATCGTTAGAAAAGATATCCTAGCAAAATTCCAACGCAATAAAATATAATTTAGAGGTCCCTACCAACTGATGCAGTTAACTCACGTAGCAATGGTAACCTAAATGCGTTTCTGCGAAAACAGTTATATTAAAGAAAACGTTACAAATAATATATCATGTGTAATGTATATAACTGCTATCACAGTGATTATCAACTGGTTTGATACAAGTATTTCTTCCACATGTCACAAGAAACTTAGTGAGTCGCGGTGGATTGGCGATGTGAGCGCCGGACGGTCGATCGAGGGGGCCATGATTCGAGTCAATAGCCTGTCGTTTCAAAACATGCAATTTCTTTCACCAACCATAGCTTGCATCTAACAGAAGATAGATAAAAAGCCTGTGGTCCCTTCTACATGTTTTATATAGGCGAAAGTAAAGTATCCAAAACGTGGTGATGTCTATCTAGTAATCTCATTAACTGTATAGGGTATAGATCTTCCCCAAAATAGATGTATGCGTCATCACTTTAATCTTAAAACGAAGCTAAACTAGCATCTCTCCTCGCGTCTTTAGCAACATATGTTGTGCGTGTAAGCAATGTTGCTCACTGTTGTGTTTCCGGTTACTTTCCGATTCTAGAAAATATTACATTACAATTTCACCATTTCCCAAAAGGACATTGATATTCATAGGACATGAGCCAGAGGGTTTGTTGGTACATTTTTAGGTACGAACGCTCATAGTGATTTTTGGCTAGGCCTACATCCCTAGAGATAGAAAATAGGTGATAGAATTGCAGCACTCCCAACTTTCTGTGAGAAATCACTCTTTTTCACACTATCCCTATATCTGCGACAAGTTTTCTATGGAATTGCTAATGGAGCCCACACACAAACTACTATGGAATATTTACTATACATCTCAGTAGAATGAAAATTGGACAACATGTGGATTAAATGTCATGCTTTCCATACATATCAAAAGTATGTTAATTTCTTGAGAATTGTGGATGTTGTGGTATTTTATCTACCCCACCTCAAAATACAATCCACAGCATTCAGGTTTTCAACAAAAAATCACTTAAAATTCTGGCTAATAACCACATGTATCCTCATTCGAGGTTTTTATTGCACCAGAATGTTGGCTTACATTCCTATATATGGAAAATATGTGATAGCATTGCAGTACATACATTCTGTTGTGTGAAATCACTCTTTAATCCTTTGCTCATTTCTGCGAAAACTATTTTTCCATGGAATTTGCTGAAGGGGTGGTCACGCACAAACAAATATACACAATTGTTATTATACATCTTATGGGTATGATAATTGTACATAATATGGCTGAAGTGTCATTTGTAAAAATGGTTTTAATACCTTGATAAATGTGGATTTTATGGCATTTTATCTACCACGTGTGAACATGCAATCCTCGCCATTCAGGCATTCAACAAAAGAAATCATTTAAATGTCTGGTTAGTAACCTCATGTATCCACATTCAAGGTTCTTGTTGTAACAGAATGGTCAGTGGACTTCAGTTTTTATTATGTAGGCACAGGTTGTACATTGTATTGCAGTTATATGTATTATCATGACATTGAAATTTGCAGTTGTTATCATTGAGATAAAATTACATTTTCTTATGTTAGCCACCTAAAGTTCTAACTGTAACACTAACCTACATACAATGGACTTGTATACATTCAAATTATACAGGTTCACAGTATTGACTTGTAGCTGTAGTAATGCACACTATGCACTGTGAACATTTCACATGCTTAATTCACTGTCCTTAGTTGAGGTTGGAGACAGTGTTTAGTAGTCATAGCCATCATCCAGTTCATCCTCAGCTACACTTTCATCATTGTCAGCACTAGACACCTGATTGTCACATCCTTGGAGTCTGCATATATCAGTACAACTGAATCCATTTGACAAGCAGACACACTTTGGCAGTTCACACTTCCTGGGACAACTGCATTCTAGTAGATCCAACACGGCCTCAGGTGCTGGCTGACCTTCCACCCAGTGTACAACCAGCTGCGTAGTCCCATCTTCTCTTTCCAACTTCCATCCTCTGCCAACTGGGGTCGGAGTCCTTGGGTCCTGCTCCAAACATCTCCATATTGCAGCCTGGTAGTTTGCGCGTTGTGCATGTTTCAACAAACAGTCTCTGCTGGGAAGTGAATGTGCGTGTTATACCAATTGTCAGACATCACTACTCGGAGATAACAATTACACACTATTTAATTGCGCACAATCGCGTTGTCTGTTACGCGACTCGAGGGAGAAAGTTAACACTTAACAGTAAAGCTTATGAATTATGACTATCATTAAGTCTACTAAATATATTCATTGACAGGATCGGTATTCCTGTTAGGTTTGGAACCCGACGTTTCACTGAGTGAAAGAAGTGTAGGTCAAAACAAATCACGGTCGAACATAATATTATGTCGCCAACGGCAACAGGCATTAGTCCATGAGCCAGACAAGTTTTGATTCTCAAATTGATGGATTAATTCCTACTATGATTTTCAGTTACACCAATGTCTGAGGTGTTTGAAAATGAGTGTTGGACATTTCAGAAGAGTAGCTTATTACCTTTTTGGGCGCCATCTTTAAACAAAGCTGCCATTTTCAAGCGGAAGTCAAGCTATTCAAATCTGATGTCCTACAACCAAATCTAGTGATCGAATCTTAAAGTTGTATTAAAAATATTCATAATAAAAAATCCGAGTACTGCAATAGTTATATAATCTTTCTATTGTTATTATTATCAAAATACAAAAAAAGTATAACGGAAAACTTTAAAATATTGTATTTACTAACCAATATCTACAAATCCTAGCAGTATAACCAGCCACCACTAACTAGATCATTACACTATATTTACAATTGACACCGTATCGGTGGGGGTCACTTCGCCCACCACTAACTAGATCATTACACTATATTTACAATTGACACCGTATCGGTGAGGGTCACTTCATCCACCACTAACTAGATCATTACACTATATTTACAATTGACACCGTATCGGTGAGGGTCACTTCACCCACCACTAACTAGATCATTACACTATATTTACAATTGACACCGTATCGGTGAGGGTCACTTCGCCCACCACTAACTAGATCATTACACTATATTTACAATTGACACCGTATCGGTGGTGGTCACTTCGCCCACCATTAACTAGATCATTACACTATATTTACAATTGACACCGTATCGGTGAGGGTCACTTCGCCCACCACTAACTAAATCATTACACCATATTTACAATTGACACCGAACCGGTGGATGTCACTTCACGTCATCCTAAGCCTCACTTCCTCTCCTTGTACCACTACACACCTACTTTATTTACCGCACTAAAAACCCTGAGTACACTATTGATTCACAGTAAGAGGGAAAAGCCTAGGCAAAACCTCGTATACTTATATGTAACAGGGAAAAGCGTCAACAAAGCTACCTTGCATGACATTATGCATCCAGTGTGGCACTGGGAGGAGGGCGGGAGACAAATATATAAAACAAACACAATAAACCAATACTTTATATACAAATTAAATTTTCAAATCCGCAATTAAAAATAGAAACTTCTGATAAAACACGTGAACCCTGATGAACAATGCCGACCAATCGAGACCGATTAGAACTGAGCTGTTAATATACCCCTCTGCATCACTATGCTATGTATCACTACGCGCCCATGAATAAACCCACCAGGGAAACTACCGGCCTATCCCGCTAGGTGACACCACTCACCCTGCTACTTCACATAGGAAATTTATATGCAAGTCAAGTGTATTTTAGAATAGGCCAACTTAATGACATTAAATGTATGTGTTATATATTAATGATAGTCATAATTCATAAGCTTTACTGTTAAGTGTTAACTTTCTCCCTCGAGTCGCGTAACAGACAACGCGATTGTGCGCAATTAAATAGTGTGTAATTGTTATCTCCGAGTAGTGATGTCTGACAATTGGTATAACACGCACATATGTTATAACAACAGCACATATACATCAATACATGTTCACAGCCAGCATACCGGCCCCAATGGTACTGCTAACCAATACCTACAAATCCTAGCAGTATATTCAGCCACCACTATCTAGATCATTACATTATATTTACAATTGACACCGTATCGGTGGGGGTCACTTCGCCACGAGGTCACCCAGAATCAAATGTGACCGACCCCCACCCATTAACCTGGGACCTGACAAACAACCACTGATAACACACCCCTAAAACCCTGCCACTGTCAGGGCCCATACTAACAACAAGGATACAGCCATTGTCTCCGCCACTGTCAGAGAGATGACCAAATCCTTACTGCTAATGTATAAACCAAATAAAAAAAAAACATAAACAACCCAAGGTTTCTATCTGCCCATCGTGTTATCCTAATATATCTTCTGAATGCATCCGAAGCCCATCAACCTGCCGCCCTAATTTGCGCGTCCGACTTCCCCCGTAATGCCGCCGATGTTGCAGTCCTAATTCTAAAGATATGACCCTTAAAATCCTTACAACTGAGTCCGCAAAACTCGAGCAGCCGCTTGAGAGATACATCAAACTCCCAAGGACGTGCCATCTATATATGCAAATAGCGGTGCCTGGATTGTTCCCCTAGCCTGCTGTAACTCCCTAAGCAACCTAGCTGGGTGAATGGATGTGCCTAATACACATTAATCTGCAACGATTGTGGGCCACGTCTACCATTATTCTTAAAATGCCTCAAAACACTGTTATCAAGTCACCATTTACTGTCAAATCCTGAAACTGCAGACAGCCCTGCACCATCCTGCTTCATCGAGGCACCATTTCCCCTACCCTCAAGTATGCTTTGAAAGCCAGGACCATCATGGCCCTTAGCATGACACATTTATAGTGAGAAGTGAACACTAATGGCACTGCACTAACCAACTGGGCAAGTATTGGCAGCGTCACGGGCAACCGTACATCCGATACCGTTCGTAAATTTTGGGCCCCTGTCAAAAGTTTTGAAATGATGAAATTTGTTGCTGGATCCTGAAAGCCATTTATCTTATGAAAATACGAAATTGCAGACACTGTGGAAATAGTAGATGCTGGCGCCAAACCTGTGTTATGCAAGTGAGCGATAAAAAATTATCATCATAGATATAGACACTGGCAAGGCTGGAATAATATTTAACGACTGCTAGAATCCTACCAGTTTTGCCCAAGCCCTCTGATACCGTGTTCGGGATGACGGTGCCAGGGACGTCTGCATGAGTAACTCTACGGTGTCCGTAAGGCTGCTGGGGAGATGTGGAACGGTGTCGCGCTTACATTTATCCGGTGTCTACTATTATTTCCCTTTATTGGTATTCTAATTTGGGCACGTATTGCAACGTTCTTCCTCTGCGTTGATTTCCTAGACAATTTAGACATAGACCTACTAAGTTCAGCCAATGTGTCACTGTCTAATAAAAACCAGATACTCACAGAACAAGATTCTAATTATTCAATTATCGCAGAAGACTTTCCATTGAGCGTTTCAAGAACTTTAATACAGACAGTTAACAAGATTTAACAAGATATAACAAGATTGCCACCCAGAGAATTAACTCTAGGTGGCAGGTGGACAAGGAAGCCCTTTGGCTTATCGAGAGTCCGACCCTTTTTTCTATGTGTATCCCGCCCGTCTGAGGTATGTGTCGATTTTATTTTTAAACATATTCACGCTACTAGCACCCACACAATCAGCAGATAATCTGTTCCATTCATTTACAGTCCTTTGTGAAAATGAAAAATTTCTTATATCTAATCTACTCTGCTCCTTTGGTAATGTAACTTCATGTCCTCTAGTCCTTCTATCTTTCTTAACTGAAAAACAAAGATTTCTATCAATATTTTCATAACCATTCAATATTTTAAACACTTCTATCTGATCTCCTCTCAATCTCCTGGTCTCTAGTGTTGTTAAACCGCATTTTTAGGCGTATTTCGTAACTACGATCCCTCAATTTTGGTATCATTTTAGTTGCTCTCCTCTGCACTCTTTCTAGCATATCTATGTCCTTCCTGCGACATGGCCTCCACGTTTGAATACAATATTCTAAATGAGGCCTAACTATTGTTTTGTACAGCGGTATTATTAGCTCTTTTTTCTTATACGTTATGTTTCTCCTAATTAATCCAAGGATTTGATTTCCCTTTGAAGCTGCAATTCCGCACTGCTCTGAAACCTTCATATCAGCACTAATGGTTAACCCTAAGTCCTTTTCTTTTACAGAAGTACTTAGTACAGTACCCCCCATTGTATATTCTACCTCTTCGTTCCCATGTCCTGCGTAGAGGCATTTACATTTCCCAAAATTGAACAGCCACTTTTCAGACCATTTGATCAACCTGTCAAGATCATCTTGTAAATGATGTCTATCTCCGTCACTTTTAATCCTTTTAAACACTTTTGTATTATCCGCAAATTTCAACACCTTGCTTGTTATTTCATCATCCAAATCGTTGATATATATTAAGAATAATATAGGTCCTAATACTGATCCCTGTGGTACCCCACTCAATACCGATTTCCAGTTTGAAGCCTCCCCATCAACTACTACCCGTTGTCTTCTGTCAATCAGCCATTGTTCTATCCAGTTTATTATACCATTTCCTATGCCATGGGCCTTTAGTTTCAGCAGTAATCTTTGATGTGGTACTTTGTCGAAAGCTTTTTGAAAATCTAAGTAGGCGATATCTACTGGTGATCCCTCATCTACCCACTTAGTGATGTCTTCCAAAAAACATAACATATTTGTTATGCATGACCTCGCTTTAAAAAAAAACATGTTGAGATGGGTTTATCAAGTTTTGTTTAACAAGAAAATCCACCATGTGATCTTTAATTAGTATTTCTAATAATTTGCAAATCACTGATGTTAAACTCACTGGTCTATAGTTCTCTGACTTGTTTCTCGAACCCTTTTTAAATAACGGTATAATGTTTGCCTCTTTCCATTCTAAAGGAACCACTCCCTCTTCTAATGACACATTGAAAACTGTTGCAAGCAGTACGCTAATTTTTTCTACAATTTCCAATAGTAGTTTGGGCGGAATCCCATCCACTCCAGGTGATTTATTATCCTTCATAGCCCTTAATTTCTTAGCTACCATTTCCGGGGTTACAATTAATTGTCCTAAATAGTCTGAATCTGCCCCCTTGAACTTAGCCTCTGGCACTGGCAGTGAACTAATATCTTCTCTGGTAAACACTGAACTAAAGTACTCATTCAGGTCTTCTGCCATTAGGAATCCCTCTGATATTATATTTCCAGCACTATCTTCTAGAGGACCGACCATGTCTTGAACTTTCTGTTTGCTTCGAACATACGCATAAAAACTCTTGCTGTCATGTTTTATATTACTAGCTAATTGTTGTTCATAGCTTCTCTTTGAATTTATAATTTCAGCTGTAGCTTGGTTAAGTGCTTCTTTATAACTGTTGTAGTCTTCATCATTTCCAGTACATCTATATGACTTCCACATCATTTGTTTATACTTAATTTTTCTAATGGCTTCTTTCGAAAAGTGTTTCTTTTTGGACCGTTTCCCTTGTTTTTTGAAGGGTACAAATTTATCGACTATGCACTTAATTTCACTCTTTAATATATTCCAGCGTTCTGTTGCTGTCTTATTTTTCAGTGTGTTATTCCAGTCTATCTTTGCTAAATATTTCCTCATGTCCTTATACCTTCCTTTGTGGAAATTTCTCCTATACTGCTTTTTACTATTCCTTTCTGATTTTACTTTGATGGTAAAATGTATCTGGTTGTGATCGCTACTCCCCAGTGGCTCACATATTTTGACATTGTCAACTAATTCATTCTGTGAGGACAAAACTATGTCTAACACATTCTCACCCCTGGTTGGTTCTAGCACATGTTGAGAAAGGAAAGTATCTTGAACTAAAACTAAAAACTTGTGGTCCTCACTCCCCATACTCTGAAGAGATTTCCATTGTATATGTCCATGGTTAAAATCCCCCATAATAATACAGTCCCTTTTGCTTACTTCCCTTATAGCGTTTTGTATTTTTTCATTCTCTTCTATGCTTATGTTTGGACTTCGGTAAACTAACCCAACTGTTAACGCTGAGTTTTCTGTAACTGTGTTACACCAAACAGCTTCTTCGCAATCTGCTTCTCTTTCTAATTTTATTTCATATGCCTGGATAGATTCTTTAATATATAAAATAACTCCACCTCCCTTTATTCCTATTCTATCTTTTCTAAACAATACATATCCTGTCAGACCTAATTCAGCATCTGATATATCGGTGGTGGTCCAGGATTCGGTTATACCTATTATACGAGGGTCAATATCTTCTACCATAATGTTTAGTTCATTTCTTTTGTTTACTATACTCCTTGCATTTAAACAAACACATTTATATCCAGCTTCAGAAGAGTTTTCCAGACTGTTATTTGCTGATTTATTTGTGCTGTCTTTATCTATGCCTCCATCTTCAGGCTTTTCTGTGAGTCCCCCCTGCGAATCTAGTTTAAATAGATGCAGCCTGTCCCACTGTCAACAGATCGCAGCAGGTTCTCTGAGAAAACTGCTGCCCCCTTTCCACTAAGATGGAGGCCATCTCTCATGTACATATTTTCCCTCCCAACAAAGTATCCCCATAAATCTGTGAATCCCACCCTCTCTTCTTTACACATATGCTCAACTAGTGCGTTGATCGCCATCCTCTTGCAGTTTCTATACGTTGCCCCCCTTCCTCCCATTTCTGGCAAAATTCCTGACAGAATAACCTGTTCAACTCTTGTATTCTTTAGCTTCCTCACTAACTGTCTATACTTATGTACTATCGCAGTTGTTCCCTCCCTGTCTGCATTATTTGTTCCTACATGTACCAGTATAGACCCCCCCCTTGCCATGTCCCAATACCTTCTCTACCCTGTCAGTCACATTGTTCAATCCTAGCCCCCGGTAGACAAACAACGACGTCTTTCCCCTCGCTCAGTGTCTTGTCCGTCTTTCTCATAATGGAGTCGCCCATAAACACCCTCTCTTTCCTCATTGCCCCCTCAATCACTGCCTGAGAATAGTACCTTCTTCGGTTTGCATCTGACTGGTTGTTGTCTTTCCCCCCGTCGTCTTCTCTCCTGTCACATTCTCTTCCGATCCATTCTTTCCTGTCGCTTTTTCTCTTGTCACATTTCCTCCTGTCAGCGTCCCTTTTATCGAATTCTCTTCTATCACTTTTGCTCTCACTCCTTTTCTTCCCTTCATCTTTCGTCCCATCTTCCCTCCCTCCTTCTCTACGGTCACTTTCTTCCCTGTCACCTTCACGCTTGTCACGTTTTCTGTTGTCGATTTTCCAATTTCTTCCCCTCCAATCACCTTCCCTCCTCTCAATCTCCTTTCCTCAGTTTTCTTGCCACTGCTATTCTCCTTCAGTCTTGCAGTATTCTCACCTCTCTCCCTGTCGCCTCTCTCCATTCGACCTGCCTCCTTGCTAATTTCCATCTCCATTCCCTTCACAATATCTGTCAACCTAACTATCTCCTTCTGCAGACACTCCACCTTCCAACACCCAATGCACTGAAAGGTGAATCCTTCCTCCATGGTTTCTGCCCATGACTTCCCACAGCCGGACAATGCAAAATCTAACCAGCTGTGGCAGTGATCGCACACAAAGTGTCGCTTTGCCTTGACTTACCGCTTTCAAGGCGCCATATCCCGATCAGAATTTATTTAATAACTTAACTAACTTAGTCTTTATAAAGACTGTTTCCTGTGTACTATAGCACACTTTAGATTACAAATTTCAATTACACAGCCGACTATTTATCCTGTCACGAACGCTAACATTACCGGTAGTGACCTAATTTAAATACAATCAATTACGTTACGTTAGGCTGCTTTATTTATTTAGGTTACGCCGCCCGACTATCGCCCTTGCTTAGTTTTAACAACAATGCTACCTGATTAAAATATCTAGCAAGTACTGGCTTACACAGATATTATCTTATTTAAGTAGTTTGATGGTTGTTACTTTATCTCCTATATATTCTACCACATAATCAGGTTTGTTAAATCTTGTTTACAACTTATCGAAGGCTAAGTGAGTTACCCTATTATCACTCACTATACTAAGGTGTTCTAAAATACTTTAACTAACTAACTTTAAGCACAACTGCTACTCAATATATGTTTATTGCAAATTTATGAATGATATTAAGGCAAGAATAATACTTATCAATCTGTAATTCCACTTGTTTATTAACTTTTCTGCACCACCAATTTCTACGATCTATCTCCGCCAAATATAGCCTCGAACCCTTAGCACAATACAGATCAGTACAATCAATACTGGTCCTCCGTGGGAACCAGACGAGGTGTTACATGGTTCTCGCGTGCAAGTGCTCCGCAAGTCCTCCTCCCAATCCTCTCTCAATCCAATCCCAATCCAATCCCAATCGCGCACTACTCTTTCCTACTCACTACTTCTCTCTCTTCCTAGTGACTCGCGATTCCCATTGGTCAGTGCCTCTTCTGCATTTCTTAATATGGCGCGCTACAGTCGGTCTCGCTACCTGGCTACCTGGTCTCTGATCCCGCATTACCTTATCTGCTAACTGACTCATCTCCCGAGTATTGTCCAGCCCAGCTATCTCTATCTTTAGAGAATACCTAAGCTAAACCTAGGGGAACATCCTGCATCGCAGATATAATTATAAGAACACAATCTACTAGACTAAAGCAGTTCTAAGGATATACTTATTAACATAACTTCCTATATAATAATTGCTATATTTCATGGACAAGTAATTACTAGGAATTTATGCAAAGCTTAATTCCGTACAGGGTGACGTTTCTGCGTGTGAGCGTATCTAGGTGGATGTATTTAGCACCAGCTACGACTGTCGCGTTTTCATTTATCCGGGCGTTATGTATGTTTATATGTATATATAATTACATATATCTTTATACATAAATTATAAAATGTGTGCTTCCCACATACATAAACAATTACTGTCGTAAAACAGTTTCCTCTCCACGCACACGTGACGTGACTTACTCTTATACTTGGTCATAAATCTGAAACAGCAAATTATAATTAGGTACTCTAACTATAACGCTCGTATTACGATAACAAATGAAACATATTTAACTACTGGATATTACTGATCACTACGTGATCTACTGGTGCCAAATATTATGCCTAACATAAGCACATAAAGATAATCCGGAAAAAATTTAACGCCCGGATAAATGTAAACGCAACAGCTGCAGGTTCGCGATTGGCCCAAAGGACCAGCTCCAGGAACTCGTCTAACTGACAACGGGACAATTTGTCAGCTAGAGTATTATTGCGGCCCGGCACATGTCGCGCTGTAAAATTAATGTTATAATGCAAGCATGTCAATATCAACTTACGCAGCAACACCATTACTGTCGGTTCCTTAGATGTTTGCTTATTGATCACCGACACCAGGGACTCATTATCCGTGAAAAAAACGTACACTATGTTTGTCCAACATCTCCACCGCAGCCATGATTGGGTCCTAACACTGTGATGTTCAGATTCTTCCACGATAAGGGCCACTCCCAAAAAAAAAACATTCCGGACCACCTACAGCCCCACAACCAACCCCCTGAGGCGTCTGTGAACAACTGGAGGAAATCCCCTGTCAGGAAATCATCATCTATAAAAAAGGACTTTCCATTAAAATCTTCCAGAAAATCCTGCCGTATAGCTAAGTCTAATTTGACCTCACTTGTTAGCCTAATTTGACCTCACTTGTTAGCCTAACGTGGTGATTAGGCTTCTTTATTCCCAAAGTTAAATCGCACATTTTCCGAACAAAAGACCTAGCAAACCTTATGACATAACACATTAACTGGAGTAACCCTAATAAACTCTATAATTCTCTAAGCGTTACCTTGTGCTTACCCAAAAAGGATCTTAACATCGTTTTGGCATTATCTATCTTGCCCTCCGGTAAGCGGACCTCCATTGACACTGTATCTAGCGTAATACCCAAGAACTGCATTGTTATACAGGGACCTACTGTCTTTCCTGGAGCTAACGGTACCCCTAGCTGTCTAAACATCTCCATAAAAGACTGCAAATCTCTTTCACATTTCTCTATTGAATCTGCGAGCAAAAACAAATCATCAATGACATGGATAATCCTACTTGCTCCCAACCTGTTCACTGCTATCCGTTCTAAAGCTGTGCTGAAACATTCGAAGTTCGTACATGAGCTAGAACAACCCATTGGAAGGACTGCATCCATGTAATATTTATCTCTCCATATAAAGCCCAACAAAAGTTGTGTGTTTTGATGCTACCGGAATCATTCTGAAAGCCGACGCAATATCTACTTTAGCCATAAACACTATTGACTCAGCTGTTTTGATTAATTAAATTGCATCTTGAATTGTTGCATACAGCACTATGGCGAACTCGGTTGGGATGTAATCATTCACTGAAGACCCCTTTGGATAAATTACGGATCATGCGAAACTCCCTTGGCAATTTCTTAGCTACCATCCCAAGAGGAGACACCCGGAAAGACGTAACACTTGGAGGCACATCGAAAGGGCCTAATATCCAGTGCAATAACTTTTCCTTTGCTAACTTCTTATCTATCACCTACGGGAACTCAAATGCAGATTTCATGTTAACAACCTTGCTATTACTCTGAACAGGTATTCCTAGACATCCTATTTCGAACCCAACTGTAAAACCATTAACCAGATAGTTACTCTTAACCTCATCGTAATCCTGCAGCATCTGTGCCAACTTCTCAGGTGATACTGGCGACGGCAAGACTCCTTCATGATCTAAAACCGCCACGCTGGTTTGTGCCTGGCCCCTGTTTTCGCGTAGCACATCTAATCCCGGCAAGACCTCCACCGCCCCGACTGCACAAGTGCCTAAAACGACAGGGATTAAAGGAACAGTATCCGGTTGCACTGAAAGACTGGCAGACACCAGGCGCTCGCGGACCCGTCCCCTGTCAAGAAAGTAGGGTCACACCTGGGGTGATCCCCTTGACATTGGTTGCTGCGCTGCCATAAGCCAGACCTGCGAGTGCATTTCACCCCACCCCCATCCCTCTACGGACCTCAGCGTGCGGAACGATTCATATCCTCGCCAGTTCCCTCCCCTCTCACACCGGTTCCTAATGAGATGCCTGTACTGCAACAGCCAACGATGTGAGTTCCCAACTAAATCCATTGGTGTGTTGACGTCCTTGAGACCACGAGCGAAGGTTTCCCATCCCACCGGTTCAAACGACTTCCGTTTTCTCAACACGTCGTTCACGAGATCTACGATGTTACTTCCGGGTACCACCCTGTTTCTGTACATCATCTCGCCGCGATCGTTCCACCTTATGGCACCTTTCATTTTATCGAGTAGTCTTCGTGCTTTCTGCTTCATAGTTTTTGGAACGCTGTCGATGATTTCGTTTTCGATGCTCTCCTTTTCGACGACTTCATTTTCGTTAGCAGGTTGTACTTTGTTTTCCCCTTCACTGGGAATTTTTTTGATGGCCACACGCACGGGTTCTTGGATACGTTTGTCGGAAAGATCGTTGTACCGACTCAATACCTGATTATACAACACAACTTTTTCCCTCTCGTGTATATCACTTCGTTCTAATATGCCTTGCATTTCATTGTCGAGTCGTTGCAAGACACTTTCGATAGGGTTAGCAGTCGAAAGACGTTGCGGTTGAATGTTTTCCAAAATACGGGGATAAACCAGGGCCATCTTCTCTGTATACTCCATGGTCACCTGAGATGGAGACGGGAATGTCGAGCTTGTTGATGGAACCGTAGGTACATGTGTCATAGCGGGCGCCTGAGATGGAAACGCGAATGTCGAGCTTGTTGCTGGGGCCAAAGACATAGGTGTCGAAGTGGGCGCCGGGACAAGTGAATTCAGCGACGTAGCGTTTGTCAACGTAGTGATTGTTGATGGCCTACAGCGACTGTGGGCAATGTGTAGTTTCCAGTTACAATCTGGGCACTGGAAGGCCACCCGTGATGGCGATGGTGTGGGCTTGTTGGCAGCCAGTTGACTAGTCGATAAGCTCATGATGTAGTTGTTGACGGCTCAAATGTAAAGAACGAAATGAACCACGAGTTGAATTTTATGTACTGATATATGGAAATTGCCTGAATTTGCCTGAAATCTTGGTCGATTGCCTGAATGTGCCTGAAATATTGGTCGATTGCCTGTATTTGCCTAAAACTGCCTGTGTACCTTGGTCGATTGCTTGAATTTGCCTGCGTATATTGGTGAGTTTGCCTGACTTTGCCTGAAACTGCCTGTGTATCTTGGTCGATTGCCTGAATGTGCCTGAAACTACCTGTATATCTTGGTCGATTGCCTGGATTTGTCTGAAACTGTCTATGAATCTTGGTCGATTGCCTGAATTTGCCTGAAATCTTGGTCGATTGCCTGAATGTGCCTGAAATCTTGGTCGATTGCCTGTATTTACCTGAAACTGTCTGTGTATCTTGGTCGATTGCCTGAATTTGCCTGAAACTGTCTATGAATCTTGGTCGATTGCCTGAATTTGCCTGAAACTGCCTGTGTATCTTGGTCGATTTGCCTGAATTTGCCTGAAATCATGGTCAATTGCCTGAATGTGCCTGAAATCTTGGTCCATTGCCTGTATTTGCCTGAAACTGCCTGTGTACCTTGGTCGATTGCCTGAATTTGCCTGCGTATATTGGTGAGTTTGCCTGAATTTGCCTGAAACTGCCTGTGTATCTTGGTCGATTGCCTGAATGTGCCTGAAACTACCTGTGTATCTTGGTCGATTGCCTGGATTTGTCTGAAACTGTCTATGAATCTTGGTCGATTGCCTGAATTTGCCTGAAATCTTGGTCGATTGCCTGAATGTGCCTGAAATCTTGGTCGATTGCCTGTATTTACCTGAAACTGTCTGTGTATCTTGGTCGATTGCCTGAATTTGCCTGAAACTGCCTGTGTATCTTGGTCGATTTGCCTGAATTTGTCTCAAACTGTCTATGAATCTTGATCGATTGCCTGAATTTGCCTGAAACTGCCTATGTATATTGGTCGATTGCCTGAATTTGTCTGAAACTGCCTGTGTATCTTGGTCGATTTGCCTGAATTTGCCTGAAATCATGGTCAATTGCCTGAATGTGCCTGAAATATTGGTCCATTGCCTGAATTTGCCTGCGTATATTGGTGAGTTTGCCTGAATTTGCCTGAAACTGCCTGTGTATCTTGGTCGATTGCCTGAATGTGCCTGAAACTACCTGTGTATCTTGGTCGATTGCCTGAATTTGTCTGAAACTGCCTGTGTACCTTGGTCGATTGCCTGAATTTGCCTGCGTATATTGGTGAGTTTGCCTGAATTTGCCTGAAACTGCCTGTGTATCTTTTGGTTCTTGTCACTCGTTGGTCTAAGTATTTGGTGTTTCGTTTGTTCGACAAGTTTGGTTCTTGTCACTCGTTGCTCTATGTGTTTGGTGTTTCGTTTGTCCGACAAGTTTTTTTGTTTGAATGATTGGTTCGTGCATCTCTCTAGTCAAAGTTTGATTCGTGGAAGTCGTTGGTCTTAGTTTGGTTAAGTAAAGACACAAGATAAGGTTTGCACAGTTTATTCGTGAACAACACAAACGTATTTACATGTCACGCTCCGTAACTACAAGAACCAGAGACTAGACATTGATACAGAGCCTTGTAAAGTTTAATCGTGTACAAGACAATACCACACCTCACTACTTCAGTCTTGCCTGCCATACGGCGAGGAGCCCTTGTGGGTCCAACAAAGTCGGTTCGGATACTAGGATACATGCAGTATTGTTCGAGACAGTCAACCAGTCTTTAATCAACCTCATCCTCCATTAGTGTCAGAACCATTTGTTTCATAGTGTTTCGCCACTGGCATGATGGGTCGGTTCGTTGGCTCGTCCTCATCGCTCGAGTCAGCCGCATCGGAAGGTTGGTAATAGGGTATGTTCAACATCCTGATGTTAGGCGTGATGTCGTCGTAATGCG
Organism: Paraescarpia echinospica; assembly: GCA_020002185.1. Taxonomy (NCBI): domain Eukaryota; kingdom Metazoa; phylum Annelida; class Polychaeta; order Sabellida; family Siboglinidae; genus Paraescarpia; species Paraescarpia echinospica. Next base: position 51,251,096 of record CM034542.1, read on the forward strand.
AATTACGGTCCTATTGGCAAAACACCGCACTTATATAGTTAGTGAATGTGCCGAAAAGTCACGTGGTCGTGCCGAACGAGGACGGACTGCAGAGTAGAAAGTACACATCCACGGACTGTATAGTAGATCAGACTTGCACAGCGAATACCAGTTCAAACCAGTTTGCAAACAGACAACCATCTGAAGTAAGTTCAACTCTACTATGTAAAGACTGTCGTCGTTTCTCCTTGCACTGCTTGGGTGTGTTCAGCAGTGGAGACAGTCGCTTGGGGGGTCGATATTTGCCGCAACAGGGGAGAAGAGGGAGAAATATCGAGAAATGCAGTGATACGCTCCTTTTCTTGCTGCTGAAACAGTGAAGGAATGAGTTTAATAATGAATGGTCAACTGATATGTATAAGAGAAATATAATATTATGCTCTTTGTAGTAGGTTTTGACTTAGAACAAAACCTGAATAGCATTTGAATACTATGAGAAATTGAAACTTTCTATTAGCTCTTCAAGTTGTTCTTTGCGCTGCCGCTGCTTATCTTGCTTCCTTTGGCAGTAGCCCTGCTTCACATGAATGTTCCAACTCCCTTTACAACGGAAGGTACTGCCACACATACAGCATAACGAGGCAAAAGCTTCCGACGTTTCGTCGGAGGTGAAGACGTCGGGTTGATGGTTGGATTGGTTGACGGAGCTGATGACAGAGACGAAATTGTTTTGGTCATCGAACTGGTCGTCGGACTGGTCGTTGAAATGGTCGCTGGTTGTTGGTCCGGGTTGATTGTCGGGGTCGAGAGTGGGCCCGTGGCCTGAGAAGGCTGCGCCTTCGGTAGCAAACTCTCTTGTCGGACGTTATCACTAGTCATGTTGTTCATCTTCCAAAATGTAAGATATAATGACCACAAAAATCAGACGCAAGCCTTTTATAACAGTTCGACAGAACATAAAGGTGACGTGGGCGTACCGAACGAACACGAAATGTCTAACCTATGAGAATAGCTAATACTCTTTTGTGACGAGAGATCAAAACAATGGCTAACCAAAGCACTACCTGTTTAACCTAAGTAACTGTTTTATAATTCCCTATGTTTTAACACAGGCCAAATACACGGATGTTTTTCCAACACATAGAGCCTTGGGCTTGGTTACCGGTTCATACCAGTTTGCTTATAGCGTGATATGCCTGTAGTGTAGTGAACGATGATTTTACTCTGAAGGTCGTGATTGAATTTTCTAATAAAGTTCTTACAAAGGACGGCTAACCAAATGACTATGATAGCTTTGACGTTATACAGGACGCGAGCTCGCTCGCGCCTGCAACAAACAAACAAGTCCAGACACGTCTCCAGGACACAGTAGCACACAGTAGCGTCAGTTTTGTAATGTGCTGAAAAAATTACCAAAGAAACTTCTAGAATGAAATTTTACAGGGAAATTTTCCACTCGCTATAACACAACGTCACTGACCATGACGTCACATGATGGGATTATATACAAGCGCGAAAGCTCAAAACAATGGATAATCAAAGCACTACCTATATAACCAACTCACCTCGCGTACAAAATTACTGCGCGTAGCAGTTTATAGTTTAATTATGTCACTGTTGATGATCAAATGATGGAATTACATTACATATGCGCAAGTTCAAAACAAGGTCTAACCAAATCACTACCTGTATAACCAACTCATCTCGCGTACAAAATTACTGCGCGTAGCAGTTTAATGATGTCATACAGGGTGCGCGCGCTCACGCCCGCAACAAACAAACAAGTCCAGAATGTATGTATCTATACCTGTCCCTACAATCACTCCCCTTGGCATATATGTGCAAGTTCAAAACAAGATCTAAACAAACCACTACCTGTATAACCAACTCACCTCGCGCACAAAATGTCTCAAAGAATGTTACATGTTCAGGAATCACTTCACATCTGCCATTAATAACATACATGGGTACGCAAAAATTGACAAACACCTCTTTGTTAATACAGGAAGAAGTCGACGTATGCAAGTAATAAGAGACATTGATAGGCAAAAAAAATTACAAACAGGGTGATATATGGTAACCAGAAATGATATAATTTGACTTATTTTACTAGTTCTCTACCGATTCGTTAGGTTTGGACGTATGTTAAAGTTGTAAATGTATAGGCTAGGAGAGGCCATTGCACATGCGCAATGGCCTATTTAACGACGTCAATGACCTATTTAATGACGTCTTTGACCTATTTTTATAGTAAAAAGAGAAAAAAGAATCAAGAGGCACGAACTTAAGCAGTATCGATATTTGGTTCACTGAAATCCGCTAGGGGGAGTTATTTGTACTTCCCTTTCAGTTCGTAACCTATCTGCCAGGGGGCGCCAATTTTCATAAATAAGACGCACCAAATTAGGCAGTACTCCTACATTTAGTCCAAACCTTGTCCGTAAGGTGGCATCACTGATGTTTGTAGTTGATGACTTATTCGCTAGGGGGCGCAACGTGTACTATTTTTCAGTTCCGAAAAGAATCCGCTAGTGGGCGCTACTTTTACTGTTTTAGTTCCGAAAAAATCCGCTAGGTTTTTAATAAATAAGACGCACCAATTTACGCAGTACTTCTACATTTAGTCCAAACCTTGTCCGTAAGATGGCACCACTGTTGTTTGTAGTTAGCAACATATCCGCCAGGGGGAAATAGTTCCGCTGGGGCGGCGGTATTTTAGTTCACAACATATCCGCCAGGGGGCGCCACTTGGTCTACATCCTGGTACTTGACCTTGACCTACATCCGGGTACTTTTTGCACTTGCACCCATCATAATCATTCCATCCCCGCTGATTAACCTGTATTACTACTGGTGCAAACATTTTTATTCCGCTAGTAACACAGATGATGTAAGCACTGTTGTTAACAGTGAACTAAAAAACTAGACTTGTGGTTCCGAGCGAACAAATTATCCCTCAATGTGAACAAAACACATTTTATAATGTTTAATAATAAAAACAACCTAGAACAGATGTGAATATAGTTTTGAATGGGACAAACATTGAGCCGGTATCATATACAAAATTCCTTAGAGCAACTTAACATGGCGAGAACACATAAAAATGGTTGAATCAAAATTATCAAAAAGCATAGCAGTTTTGTATAAAACTATGCATGTTCTTGATTGTCAAGCGTTACACACATTATATAATTCACTTGTTGGACCACATATGTCATATTGCTGAGAAATCTGGGGAAATGCTTATCAATCTAGACTCGGAAAACTATCTCTGTTACAATAAAATGCTATCCGGATTACTTATAACATTAATTATGATGATCATACATCTGTATTTTTTCATCTCTCAAACATGCTTAAATTTCACGATTTAGTTAAACACAAGACTATGATTATATTTTATAAAGCAAACAACTATTCTTTAAAAGGTCGTGTTCAAGCATTATTTGAACCAACCGCAGCTATACACATACATTATACCAGACAAAGCAAACTGTTCTATGTTAAAAATACAAACACCACCCTCCGACTGCTGTCACTCACCATCAAGGGTATAACAACATGGAACAATTTACCAAATAAATTGACTCAGCTTCCAAGTTTAATACATTTAAAAAAAACACTCAAGTAGTCGTGACTTTCTACATATTTGTGAATTGTTAATTGAAGATGATGTTTAGTTAAACCCATGTATTAGTAACACAAGTATTATGGTAACAAATTTATATATGTATTGTGAATATTATTTTGTAATTTATTTATAATTCGTATTGTATTTAATCAGGTTTTTTTAGTTTGAGAAGGGCGTAGTAACATATCAGTCTATGACTTCAGCTATGTCCTTTCAGCAGCAGCAGCAGCACACTATACTGTGCATGTATTATGTTGTTGTTGTTTAATAAACTTTCATTCATAATAAGAATAATATAGGTCCCAGTACCGATCCCTGTGGTACCCAACTCAAAACCTCACTCAAGCGAGACCGTAACGCGGCGACTTTTAGCGTGCTGTAGCGCCACCCGAAGGGTGGGCATTTTACTAGTCATTTTATTTGATGCTGCGATCATTCAAATCGGAAAACTCGACCAGTTTTATAATTATGCATTACGAATGCGGACGTTTATCTATAACATAATGACATGCCACGACAAATATTCAAGCTTGATGTCAGTGGGTCAATGCCGTATCAATTAACTGTCTGCAATAGTTAATGGCGCAATTACGTTTTCCTAGCTGGGAAGTGAATGTGCATGATAAACAAATTGTCAAACATCACTATTCAGAGATAACAATTACGCACTATTCAATTGCGCACAACCGTTGTCGGATACGCGACTCGAGTGAGAAAGTTAACACTAAAGCTTATCAATGATGACTATCATTAAGTCTAGTAACTATATCCATTGACAGGATCAGTATTCCTATGTAATGTTTTGGAACGCGAAGTTTCACTGAGTGTAACAAGTGTCGGTCAAAACAAATCGCGGCCGGACATAATATTATGTCGCCAACGGCAACAAGCATTAGTCTATGAACCACACAAGTTTTGATTCTCAAATTGAGGGACTAATTCCGACTATGGTTTTCAGTTACACCAATATATTGGTATACTGGGTACGTTGCGGCCCCAGGGGAATATGCTTAGGGATCTCGGAATAGGTTGGAACCTTAAATGTTTAGTGTGCAAGGTCCACCAGCGTGTGCACACGTCCAGGTGCTGTACCATTCCAACTCCCAACTATGGGCAAATAGTACTGGGCTGGTGGGGCTCGTAAACATTGGCTGGGAGCCCACCTAAGTGAAGGTAACTCTGATTCCAAACTTCCGTTGCCTTGCGGCCACACTCATCCTTGAGAAAGGCTACGGAAGCAAGCCCTACATAAATCGGAGTAGAGCCCCGAAGACGGTTTGGTGATCACACTGTCACTATTCCGGCAGCTCCTGCAGCCAAGCTGGTGCCAAACGTCGTGCTTTGCATTCCTTTGGATTCCACTGGTAAGGCCGAGAGACGGATCATGACGAATGGGCAGCCCAGGATCTCATACACTTTTGCCCAAGCCTGCACCCTGGATAGGCCACTCCAACCTTACTTTACAGTGTGGAATTAACACGGGAGACAGCAGTTACAACTCAATTGGCGTAGAGAACGGGTGCTACAGGTTATCTCCGACGGTGAGAGATCATCGCGTCTCACTTGTCAGCTACCGTCCGCCTAAGCTGGGCAGCCCCCAACCAATAAAGAGTTGATCCGCCAACATCTGCCTTCTTCAATGGGTGCTTGGAGCTTAGTGTTTAGGCACAACAAGCGGATGAGACACTGCACCAGGCAAAACACGAAAAACTAAGAAGTACCCAGCACTTCGCTTCGCAAGCTGTAACGTACGGACCATGTGTCCTGGTATCTGAAATTGCTGACAAACATAATCCATGCGAGAAGGCACAACGCACTGCAATACGCTGTGCTAATGACTACTTGTTGAAACTGTGCGAGAATATCCAAATCTCAGCCGACTGTAGGAACGTACGCGGCATGTACGATGTCATCAGGAAGGCTGTAGGCCCCATTGTGAGGAAGATGGCACCACTGAAATCAATATCGGGAGAGATGCTCCCAGCTCGAGATCAACAGCGATGAGTTGAACATTATTCAGAACTATACTCCTGAGTCGTTACTGACTCTGCTCTCAACGCCATCAAGGACTTGCCTACGATGGAGGAGCTGCATAGTGAGCCTTCGATCGAGGACCTGAGCAATGCTATCGACTCCTTCTCTTGCGGCAAGTTACCAGGAAGTGACAGCATACAACCAGAAGTGATCAACTGTGGGAAGCCCGAGCAGGGAGATTCACCATCGATATGATCTTCTCAGTACGCCAGCTCCAGGAAAAGTGCCGAGAGCAAGGAATACTCCTGTACATGACGTTCATCGACCTGACTAAGGCTTTTGATCTTGTCAGCAGAAAGGGACTATTCCGCCTGCTTGAGAAGATCGGCTGCCCTCGTAAATACGCAGCATGGTGGTTTCCTTCCATGATAACATGAAAGGCACCGTTGTGTATGATGGTTCGAAGTCGGAACCCTTCCCCATCTGCAGTGGAGTCAAGCAAAGCTGCGTCCTCGCTCCAACGCTTTTTGGAATATTGTTCTTACTCGTGCTGTCTTATGCCTTCGACTCTTCCTCATGCGGCATTTACCTGCGCATCAGATCTGATGGGAAGCTGTTCAAAAATAACCTGGCAGTGTGCGTGCCAAAACCAAGGTTACAGAGGTGTGCATCAGGGAGCTGCTTTTTGCGGATGATGCAGCACTGACTTCCCACTCAGAAGAGGCCCTCCAGAGGCTGGTTAATCGCTTTGCAGACGCCTGTAGAGAATTTGGACTCACAGGCAACCTGAAGTAGACTAATATCACTGCGAGGGATGCTAGCCAAGTCCGCTCTATCAAGATCAACGACTACACCCTGGAGGTAGTAGAAGACACTGATATAAACAGGCGCATCGGAAAAGCTGCAGTCACTATGGCCAAGCTGACCAAAGGAGTATTGGAAAACAAGGTACTCACTGAGAATACCAAGATGAGAGTCTACCAGGCCTGTGTGCTGAGCACCCTTCTCTACGGCAGCGAATCGTGGACCACCTACATGCGTCAGGAGCGTCGCCTCAACATCTTCCACATACGGTGGCTCAAGCGCATCTTTGGTATCATCTAGCAGGACCGTGTCCCCTACAGCGACATACTGGACCGTGCTACGATCCCTAGCGTGTACTCACGGCTGAGCCAGAGACATCTCCGCTGGCAGGACCACGTACGGGCGCTTGCCGAAAGACATCCTCAAACTGGTGTGAGGCCAGTGGGACGCCCAGTTCTTAGATTCAAGGACGTCTGCAAGCGCCACCTGAAGGCCTGTGGCATCAGCTTTGAAGACTGGGAGGCAGTGGCCGAAAACCGCACTACATGGCGTCAGACGGTATATAGAGGCATTGGATTTGTTGACGGCAAGAGACACCAGCATGCGGCTGAAAAGAGGATGCGGCGCAAACAATCAGCGGTACCATGGTCATCCTGTTTCGCCGGCTCTGGTAGCGGCAGGGACTGTAACTCCCGAGTCGAACTGTGCAGCCATAGCAGACGCTGCCACATCTCCGGGAACTGAAAACTGGGCGCAACAGCATCGTCTCCCGAGACAACGCTCTGCCTATTACTACATGCAATGCACATATGCATATATGCATTAATGCATGCCTGCGTGCATGCGTGCACGCGTACACACGTACACACGTACACACGTGCATACGTGCATACATACAGTATTACATACATGCATGGATACATGCAAACGTACATGCATGCATGCGTACATGCATGCATGCATACATATATACATACGTACACACACACACACAAACACATACACACATACATAAATACATACATAGTGTTGTGTATATGTAATGCTGTGATAGCGTAACATATGTCACGATAATTTGCGTGCTGTCTATCTATAATATATTGTACAAGTACGTAGTAACCGTGTCGCTGTCTATAGACCGCCGGTCGTGACTCGCTGGATCCGCCATTCATACCTCACTGGACATTGCTGTCGTATCACAATCGTTCTGACACATACCAGTCTATTACTGGCTATACCTGCTGAAAGCATTATGTAAATACAAGACCATTGTTTTATACTTTAGTTCAAATAATAGCTGATCTCCAATAAACCTGTAACTAATATTTAGTAATTAGTTATGTAGTTAATTGCCTGTGAACGTATGGACGAAATGTATGGTAGGTTGGTATGCTTTCTGGCACTTTATGTTGCAGCTGTGAGAAGCAACAATAATATATCGCCATATGGCAGCTAATATTTGGTGTAGCCTACTAGCGAGTCACGCGCAACATAAATCATTTAGACATGCACCGATGAATGTGTGTGTGTGTGTGCGTGTGTGCGTGCGTGCGAGCGTGCGTGCGTGCGTGTGTTTGTGGATGTGGCTATGTGTATGTGTTTGCCTGTTTGCCTGACATTCAACATGCCTATAACTGACGCTGACTGCACCCCGACTGCAAGTTTGTTTTTGTCGAAACCGGTTAAACGGCATTCCATTGTACGTGACGTCGCAAGGCCGCTGCTTGTGAGTGCACTGCAAACAGGGGCGTAGACACTTAATGACGTCCTATGTGCTGGCGTTGATGTCCTGTTTTCAACAAGGGAGTGAGGTAAGTCAATACCCTTTTATTTTCCCCCGTGTTTCACATATGTTACGTTGTTTTACAACCTGAACATGTTTTACGGTGGTGAGTGTACATGTTTAACACTACGTGTTTTTGTAATGTTCATGTATATTAGAAAACAATGTTTTGGGATCACATAAAACATAAAGATAAGTTATTCTATGCGCAGCACCCAGTCCTTTGTACTGCTCAAAGCGCTTTATTCCCTGGCAGACAAGATTTAACCAGATTTAACAAGATTGCCACTCAGAGAATTAACTCTAGATGGCAGGTGGACAAGGAAGCCTGTTGGCTTATCGAGAATGTGTGTGTGTGTGTGTGTGAGTGAGTGAGTGAGTGAGTGGGTGAGTGTGTGTGTGTGTGTGTGTGTGTGTGTATGTGTGTGTGTGTGTGTGTGTGTGTGTGTGTGTGTGTGTGTGTGTGTGTGTGTGTGTGTGTGTGTGTGTGTGTGTGTGTGTGTGTGTGTGTGTGGGGGTGTGTGAACAAACGCATATTAAGCGTGCTACAGCATAATAAAAAATGTTACAACAATGTTGAAAGACAGCCAAAACTTGAAGTGTATTTTTGGCACAACACCCTTCAACGATCGTAAATCAACCCCGTGCAATTTGGCGCACATGTAAGGCCACCATGTGTTGTGTTTACAATATTATTATAATGAGCCACCTGTCACCTGGTGGATGACGTAGTGTTGATGACGCGGACACACGGTCCCAAGATTTGAATTTATGAAAAAGCCGCAGTGCGCGGGTGCGAGTCAAAAAATGAACAGTTATCGTTCTGCATAAATACGACTTTGACTGAGTCTATATCTAAACCATTAGATACAACATCTGGCGACGAGGTACACTACAACCCACAGACGCCTGTGCAGTGGAAACGAGCTACGGAGTTGGACTGGAATTCTCTAAACTGTGAGTTTATGAACAGAACACGCCGCCGTTTTCAACAAGACCGGTGCTCGCTCTGCTGACGTCATTGCTACTTCTGGCGTGCGGCAAGAACACGGCTGTAACTACTACGTCAACAGCTGATCTCGTAACTCCATAAAAACACACTGCTACGTCTACAATGGCTCTACCCACGTTCGCACAGTTTGACATGCGAATGGATGGCAATTTGGGACCTCGTTGGAGGAAATGGCTTGACCGTTTTGAAAGGTTGACCACGGCCATGGCAGTCAGCGAGCCGACGCGCATGCTCGCGTTGCTTCTCCATTACGCGGGACACGAAGTCGATGAGCTATTCGACACGCTGATCATGCCTGACGTTACCGATGACGTCAATGTTTACCAAGCAGCCGCCAACGCACTGACTGACTATTTCACGCCGAAAACGAACACCGCTTTCGAGATCTACAGCTTTCGCCAAGCTGCACAAGGTGAGACGGAAACGATTGACAATTACGCAACACGGCTACGCAAATTGGCAAAATCCTGTGACTTTGCAAACGTTGCCAGGGAGATCGCTAACCAAATCATTTTTGCATGTCAATCTAAGCCGCTACGCAGACGTGCACTGCGGAACGATCTATCGCTAGACAGGCTGATCGCCGCCGCTAGAGCGCTCGAGTTGAGCGAACAACAAGCAAGCGCCGTCGAAGGTGGGACGAAAGCTGATCGTTCAATCAACGCAACTTCTTCACAGTCATCCGCCAGGGGAAGACACACGTCAAGAAATCGCAATTTTGGCAACAGAGGTGAGCGTTACAACTCGACCAATCGCTCCAATGCTACAAGCAGACACGCTAAGGCCTGCAATTACTGCGGTAATCAACTACCACATCGTTCTGGTTGCCCGGCGCGAGGCAGGAAGTGCAATGCGTGCCACAAGGTCGGCCATTTTGAATTAGTTTGTCGATTATCACAGCGCGCTACCCAGCATGCATCACGTCCAATGTCGCGACATCCGGTTGCGAACACCGTGACAACACACGCTGCTACCAACGATGACGAACGAGAGTACGTGTTCACTTCGTGCACAGACGAGCAAGTCCCCGTCGCTCTGGGAAGGCAGCACATCCCAAAACATCTCATCCAGGTTCAAGGTCAGCAGGTAGAAATGATAGTCGACACAGGAGCATCAGTTAACATTCTTGAATCGCACACGTATGACAGCCTACATGTGAAGCCAGCATTGCAGCCCACGACAACTCGCGTGTTCCCGTACGGCGCGACAACGCCGCTGTCTGTGCTTGGCATGGCGAACTTCGAATTGCAACATAATGGTGAGCAACTAACAGTGCCTTTTCATGTTATTGAAGGCAGCAGTGGAAATTTGCTTGGCTATGCAGCAGCCGAGAACCTTAAGATACTGACGATGGCGAGACAAATCACGACAGCTGATGACGACAAGGTCATAGAGGACTACAGCGACCTATTCGCAGGAATGGGAAAGGTCAAGGACAGGCTGATCACACTGCACATTGACGAGACTGTCACGCCAAAACAGCAAAAGCATCGCCGCATATCGTTCCACATACGTAAGGACGTTGAACAGTAACTAGCACGACTCGAAGAAGACGACGTGATCGAGAAGACGGACGGGCCGACGCCGTGGGTGAGTCCGATTGTCGTTGTGCCAAAGAAGACGGGAGCCGTGCGCATATGTGTGGATATGCGAGAAGCCAATAAAGCAATAAAGCGAGAGAAACATATAATGCCCACCATCGATGACCTAATAACAGATCTGAATGGCGCGACAATGTTCAGCACACTCGACCTGAGAGCCGGATATTATCAATTGGAACTCGACCCTGACAGTCGACACATCACGACATTCAGCACACACGTCGCTCTCTACAGGTACAAGCGGTTAATGTTTGGCATTAACGCCGCTTCGGAAATATTTCAGAATACGATCGCAGAACTTCTACACGGCCTGAATGGATGCAGAAACATTTCAGACGACATCATCGTCCACGGCAAGACGCCTGCAGAACACGATGCGAATTTGAGAGCAGTCTTAGACAGATTGCGAGAAAACAACGTTCGCCTGAACCGAGAAAAATGCAAATTCTCGCAGCCAACCGTCACTTTCTACGGACACGTTTTCGGTGCGCATGGACTGCGTGCTGATCCGAAGAAACTCGATTCAATTTCGAAGGCGAGTCGACCAACAAACCCATCAGAAGTACGCTCTCTACTTGGCATGGCGCAGTACGTGTCTCGATTCATTGCCGACTTCGCCAACATCGTTGCACCACTGCGAGAACTGACCAAACAAGATGAACTGTGGAATTGGCAGCCTAAACACGAACAATCGTTCCAGGCGCTAACACACGCGCTGACGAACACGAGCACGATGACCTACTTCGACCCCAACAAGTCGTCGGAAGTATTCGTCGATGCCAGCCCTCTCGGCTTAGGGGCTATTCTCACGCAAAGTGGAAAGGTAGTCAGCTACGCAAGCCGAGCACTCTCAGACGTCGAACGAAGGTACTCTCAAACAGAACGTGAAATGCTAGCAGTTGTTTGGAGCGCAGAGCATTTCCACCTATATATGTACGGTGCAAGCTTCACGATATACACAGATCACCAGTCACTACTCGGAATATTCAAGAGTCAGCGTCCTGCGTCCGCACGGATTGAGCGATGGAGATTGCGTCTACTTCCCTACCAGTTTGAACTGAAGTATCGACCCGGAAAAGACGACCGGAATCCAGCCGACTACATAAGCCGACACCCATATGCGAAAGGAGCAACCGACTCGACCGAGGAGTACGTGCGATACATCTGCAATGCAGCTATCCCAAAAGCCATGACCGCTGTCGAGGTCAAAGAGCAGACGGCAGTAGTATGCTCGCGTTTTTGGAGGGGTATCCTGCGGTGTTTAAGCGATATTAGGGAGGTTTCGAAAGCCTCCCCCTGAGCATGAGTAGTCACGTGACCTGCGTGAGTAGTCACGTGACCTGCGCCACCTAGCGGAAAGAAGTGTACCTAAGTACCCGTAGTGCCATCTAGCGACTCGGACTTTAAACATGTGATGTATGTATGTATGTATGAAGAATTAGTACTAAGGGAATAACTATTAAAACTCACAGTTTGAAAGTTGATTAGGTTGTTAATGATAACGAGGAGTGTAGAGAGGTATTAGTTGTGTATGAATGTGCGTGTATGAAAGAACTAACGAAACACAAGAGTATACGAGTGCACACGTATTTTATTGACGAATGATACAAGCGTATAATATGAAACCGTGTTTTATTAAGCGAAGTACACGAACATCAAGACTTGTGGGTGAGTGAACACCACGACAGAGGTCGTGAGCTTAGGGGTCAATACGACCACGCCAGTGGCTCGTGGGATGACGATGATGGTACGACTTACGGGTGAGTGAACACCGCGTCAGAGGTCGTGAGCTTACGGGTGTGTAACCACCGCGCCATAGGCTCGAATCGTTAATGACGATGATGATGATGATCTGTTCGTTAATGAAACACGGTTATTGCAGTTGTTTAAGCCAATCGAATACGCGGCAATCGTTTGCTACCAGATCAGTGCCGAAACCTTTTACGAAATCCTTCATGACAAGTCCACGACATCGAAACATGAGATAAGCAACACAGTATCGTCCACAAACGTTAGACACGGGACTCTGCAGTCTCTTAGAATTATGAGTCCACGTTACACAATGTTTATTCAAGAAACGTCGAAACTCGACGTGTCGTGGCGGCAAGCCGTAAGAGCAGAAGTATTCACCGCAACCGTTGGCATCTACGTAGATAGCTATCCAATGTTCTCCGGGTTTACCCGTGTCGTGCGTGTTGCACACGAAGGCGACGGGGTAAGCGTCTATCTGGAGTTCGTTGAGTACGTCTTTGGGTACGATCCCACGCATGACGACACGGGCGTGCGTATCGCTGGTGAGTAGACGGACGAGCTGCATGGTTTCCATCAGTTGTCGTAGATGACGTTACGGTTCCTGTCGATCTCCAGCACCTTCTCGAACTCGGCGTAGGCGATGACGTTCACAGTGGTTGTCAGCGCGTTGCGGAAATGAATCTCGACGCGCAAGTTGCCCTTTTGTACCAGATGGAAGCAGCAGTCGTCGCACGCATCAGGGGTGAGGTCCACGCCGAAGAAGGTGTAGCCGTGTCGGAAGTCGTAGCGAGTCAAGCCGTTCCCTTCGTCCTGCCACGCCTTACCCGTCGAGGTGAACAGGTTATGGTAGCATCTGACAAAGAGGTTGTTGTCGAAGTCGGGCTGGAAAGGTTTGGCGGGTATCTGTCGTCCGTCGACGTACACGGCGAAGAAGTTGATGTGGTTGTTTTTAGCGTGAAAGGGATTTTTGTCGTAGCATCCGTTGTAGGCGTCGTTATCGATGCAGCATATCACGAGACGTTTCGGAATAGTACCAAGAAAGAGGTTCTCGCGCGTGTACGAATGGGTACCTGTGGGAATAGAGTAGACCTTGCATTCGACAGGTCGCAGCGGATACTTGGCGGTGGCCTTTTCGAGGGCTTTGATGTGTGCCATCTGCACACTCGGGTTCAGGGTGACTTTCTTGACGAACAGTGTAGCGTTGACGATCTGTATCTTGTAGGCGGGGTTGGCTCCACCAGCAATGAGTGCGAACGCATCCTTGCTGCGTACGAAACGCATCTTGAGTTCGACACCGTTGATGAGGAGTTTATCCTGAAGCAAGAGGTCGACGTGGACACGACCTATCATGTCGACCACACGACTCTGGGCGATCATGTGACGTCTGGCAACGAACCCCGCATTGGCTGTCGGATCGGCACCATCAATGACGACGGCGTCCATACGACCGGCCGTGTCCTTGTACCACATCTGACTCGTCAGTTGCGTCTCCTTGGCATCGTCACCGTAACTGAGCAGTGTCTCTATGTAGGCACGGTACGGATACGTGTTGGTCGAGGGAGTCACGAGCGTTCCGTTCAGGTAGAAATCGACCTGACCGAACAGCGAATGGAGGCAGTTATTCACGGGAGCGACGGGGTCGGCGGGGTCGAGATCACTTCCGTCGGCACGCGTCACCTTCGCCCGAACGTGTACTTTCGTGTCGGCGAGATCCAAGTAATCGTCTCCCGAACCGGGTACGACGAATTCGATCGGTCCACCTGAGTCGAGAGAGGACACCGGCTGGTGATGGACCGTGTGACTGTCGATGATGGCAGTCTGAGTCAGAGGTACGGTGAAGAGATCGAGTTCGCTCTTGAGTCCCTCACACGATAGTTTATGAACGAACGCCATCGTCGAATATATCGGGTTCACGACGTACCTTCGGTTTCTGCTGTTTCCTCCGACGTCTCGCTGGTGTACTGACTCGTTTCGCAGGGTGTGTGCGTCTTATACGCTTACGGGGTCGCACGCCAGGGGTCAAGAGATCACTCATCATATCTCTACCGGCAGTGGTGACGCGACGTTTGGCAGCCGTTCTGATGTTCTGTCCCGACAGGACGTCGTCGGCTATGCGTGCGCCGGTCGACAGAGCTCTCTTTCCCAACGACACGGCTCCTCTCTTGACGAGTGGCATGACGCTACGCAGTAGACTTCCGAATAGACTTCCCAGACCGTGTCCCCGTTGGTGTCGGGCACCCACGAAATAAGGAATCGCACCTCCCGCTTGACGATCGTAGTAGTCGGTGTAATTCATCTTTCTCTCTCTCTCTCTCTCTCTCTAGAACAGTGCCGTCCGTTGCCGTTGGAAATGAAGTGTCACCGTCACCTTACCAACCTCGAATGGCACGCGATTTCCGATGTCGTCTCTTATATCTATCTCGATCGTGCCAAATTCTTTGTAGAGCACGGGTACGTAGTGAATCTTATCGAAGGTCTTCGATACGATGTCACCATGGCGACCGCTCACCGGGATGATGCGCAGCAGCGGCACGAGACTGTCACCAACAACTCGTGGTTCCACGACATCCGTGTAGATGTAGAGTGAGTCGAGTCCTCGTTCCATGGTGATCACGGTGTTGGCTTCCGTGATCAATACCTTGAACTCGGGTGCATTGGGATCCTTCGGGAGATAGTCCAGCGTAGTGGTACGAAAGCCGAGAACGGCAGTCAGTATAGCAGCACGGAAGACGGTATTCGGTGCCATGTGCACCGATACCTTATGCGTAATGATGTTGTAGCTCAGTTTCACTCGTCCCTCTCCCACCACACGACGTAGAGAGGCGTTAATGGAGAGGATCAGTGACCACGGATCTTTATAGTATCCGGTTCCGATTCGGACAGTCTTCGTGTGCAGGGACCGTGGGTGCTCTTCGTCTATCGGTAGTGTCACAGCGAACCCCGCGTCATCGTCTACGATGTTGTACCAACTGTGTGGATACTGTACCTCCACCAGACCGCATTCCCATTGTCCTCGTAGTAGGATACGTTTCGGTAGCGTCGTGATGTAGTGGGTCAGCGTGTTGGTGGGGTGCATGTGCATGGAAGCATTGCTGGGCAACGTGAGATAGAAATCACTCGGTTCCATGTTGTTGTTGTTTCAACGTCGGACTGGGTAGCAGGTAACCCAACGAACTGCTCAACAGGGCCGTCCACAGAGTCGGATCGTGGTGACCAAACGTCAGGTTGTAGATGCTGACCAAGATGACCGTGTACAAGACGACGATCTGACACAGAAAGACGATCTCCTCTTTGGGACACGCTGTACCGAATATGTGCCACGGAGTCCTCTCTTTCTGTAGTGGGGGTGGCGGTAGAGTGTCGACGTCGTCTTCTTCTTCTTCTTCTTCGTTACTAACGGTGATGCGTGATGTTGTCTCGTCTGTCATACGTGGACGACTGACATCGTAACAGACGCACAATTAGTCTTTATAGTCCGACGAGACCCTTGGCATCGATCCAGCTGTTGAACTTCGAAGGATATCCGACCCATTTCACCAACACCTCCCGTCGCCTGCCTACCTTGCGACGCTGTACTATCGATTCCACACGGTACAGTTTATCGACCGGAACCGTCACCTTCTGCATCTCCGGTTCGTAGAAGGTACCGTCCAGTATCTCGCCGAGATCGTCCGTTAGACGATAGACGGGTGGTTCGGACGGATGGACTTCGCGTATCGTGAATAGTTCCTCTGTCCAATTTATCGTGTAACCTTTATCGAACCGTCTCTTAGCCTTGCTGATACGTATGCGATCCCCCACGTGGTACTTGGGTACACCCTTACCGTGATGTCCACCGTACAGACGCTGCCACACCTCTTCCTGATTAGTCGCATCCACCTGTGACGGAGACATCCCGATACTGCGGTGAGGTGTGTCGTTGTACGTGCGCACCAGATCCGGAAGGATATCGATGTACCGCCACGATTCTTTGTGTGTCAGGTATCGCCACATACGTGACATTAGTGTGCGATTGAAGCGTTCCACGATGCTCGCCTTGATCTCTGCGTTGAAGGTGGAGAAGTGGTGGATACCGTATCTGTCCAATACACCCCGAACGCTACGGTTATAGAATTCCAGACCTCTATCGGTCTGCAACGACAGTGGTTGAATGTCGGTGAAGAGACCGTTCAGTGCCTTCGATACAGACGTCGCCGACTTGTTCTTCAGTGGAACGCATCGGGCGACTTTCGAGAAGACGTCGATCACCGTGAGCAGGAACGTTGTACCGTCGTTTTCTTTTTTCAGACTGGACACGTCAACGAGATCGGCCTGCCACTGTTGATTCCGTCCTCCGACGATCGTGCGCCGACGCGTGAAACGAACTCTGACCGGTTTATGTAGTGTATAGGCGTTCTGTTCCGATAGCCATTGTTCGACGATTTTTCTCGGCACGCGTGGTATGACGGTTCGTCGCAAAGACGCGATTCCTCCGTAGCTACCCACCTTGGTGGGGTTGAAGTAGACGTCCTCCAGCTGTTTACGACGGCGCCCCATGATGACGTACGTATGATATAATCGATGGTAATCCCGCACACGATGGGGAGGCCGCTGTAAGCAACACCGGTAAACAGACGTGTTAGACTGTCCCGTAGATCACACATTATGTCGGTGAATCGAGATGATGCGTCTCTTTTATTCGAGACGTTCCCATGTCTTACTAGTCGACGCCGGTGGGGTAGGTAGAGTGGACGGGCTCATTCGAGATCGTCTCCGCGAGAGGGGTGTCCACTGCAGCGTTCGACGCGCTCTACTGAGCGATCGTGTGGCCGCCGCTTCTATGGTACGCTTCCTTTGATCCTGTCGAATAGCCAGTCTCCTGGCCTCGTTACCCACCAACTCCATGGGTAGATTCATGTCACCGAGTTGATGTGCAAACACCTCCCTCCCCGTTGGAGAACCGATGGTCTTGCGATGACGCAACAAATCGTTCACGAGGTCCACCACGTTACTTCCGGGTACCGCTACGCCTTTGTTCATGAGCTCTCCGCGCGCATTCCACGCGACGTCTCGTTTCAGACGTTCCATCAGTCGTCTGGCTTTGGTCTGGATGCGTTTGGGAACACTGTCGATGACTTCCGCTTCCACCCCCACCTCCGGTGGGGTCTGATCCGTATTAGTTCCCGCCACCACCGCCGCTGCCGTGACCACCGGGGACGTGTCCTTGTTGACCGTTGTCACGCGTATCCGTTCGCGCGTGCGTCGATCGGACAACGCGTTGTAGCGTTGCAACACTTGATTATACATGACGACCTTGTCACCGTCGGTGAGATCTTGTCTGTCGAGTATGACTTTCATCTCGTCGTCGAGTACCTGTACTTTGCGTCCTAGGGTATCCGTCGGCGCTGGTGCGCGTAGACTGTCCAACAGTCGTGGATCTACCAAGGCCATCTTCCGTACGTGTTCCATCGTTGTCTACTTGAGTAGCACCTGTTTTAGCAAGGGTAGCAAGACCGCACCTGCCAAAGGTGCCAGCAGTGCCGACAGGAAACCACCGGTCTGTCCTCTTCCGCCCTGGTTGTTACCCCGTAGCAAGATGCGACGTCTCCTCGCTGCAGGTGCGTCTCTCTGTGCCAAAGCACGTAGGTTTGTTTTGTACACGTTCAGAGCACGTCTCTGTGCGTCGGTCAAGGGCAAGTTATTCTTCAATATGTTGTAGGCACACTCGGCTAGTGCACACAACAGATCGGCGTCGGCGTTTCTGATGATGGCTCCTCTCAATTTCGTGCTCTTGTATCTGTTTAGCGTCTGTATACAGAGGATGTGTTTCTTCACGAGTTCGGACATGCTGTTGTCTTCACGAGCATGCTGCGACTGAAGGAACGAGGTGCTACGCGGACGTCTTATACCTTGGGTTGGTACACGTACTGGACACTGTCGTCCGGAAGGACACCCGTGCGCAGACGCATATCGTCGAGCGTGCCCTGTTTCAGATCGACGAGGAGATAACAGTACGGAAGTGACGTGGCGTCTCGGAACGCTTCCTGTACAAACTTCAGGCGACCCGGATACATCTGTCGTGCCAAGTGTCCGATCTGTGACGCATCGCGAGGATTCTTGAAGATCACCATGTAGTGTGCGTTCAGACTGATCGTACGACTCTCCTTGTTCTTCGGAAACAGGTTCTGCACGAGATACAGTACGGACGTGTTCTGGTGATGACTCTTTTTTGTGAACAAGGTCGTGACCCGTTCGTCTGTTTCTGCCATCAGATCATCGATGACCACGAGGTTACGCGTCGATGCGTCGAACGCACCGCTCGGCAAGCCTTCCTCGAATCGCACCAGGTCGTTGTCAACATAGGCACTCTGCCATACACCGTAACACCACGTGATCTTCTCTGGAGGTGGATCGATCATCGTAGCGGCGTGACGTAGCAGACGCATCACGAACGTAGTCTTACCACATCCCGTCGGCCCCGCAACGATACAGGTGAAGGGATGTTTACATCGCGTGTCCATCTAG